>JAYESA010001059.1:47500-55000 GCA_036927795.1 Iris macrosiphon | reverse complement strand
AACCGTGCGCGCGATACAGCGTGTCAGGCCCACGCCGTGGGCAGAATCTGCCGCGGGGCGCAGAAACTGCCGCGGGGCGCAGAATCTGCCGCGCGCCGCTCACGTTGCTCGCCCCCGGTCGGCCGATACGGCCTGTCAGGCCCACGCCCGTGCACAGAAACTGCTTGCGTGCGCAGGAAGTGCTGCAACCGCACGGTTTCTCTGCCCCGTGCGGCCTGTACACCCTGTCAGCCCCGCCCCCGTGCACACAAACTGGTTGGGTGCGCAGAATGTGCTGCAACTGCAGCGTGGCTCTGCCCCGTGCGGCCGATACACCCCGACAGCCCCACGCCCGTGCACAGAAACTGCTTGCGTGCGCAGAAACTGGTGCGTTTGCTAAGTTTGTCTGCCCCCGTGCGCAGAAACTGCTCCGTTTGCTACGTTTGTCTGCCCCCGTGCACAGAAACTGCTTGCGTGCGCAGAAACTGGTGCGTTTGCTAAGTTTGTCTGCCCCCGTGCGGCCGATACACCCCGACAGCCCCACGCCCGTGCACAGAAACTGCCTGCGTGCGCAGAAACTGGTGCGTTTGCTACGTTTGTCTGCCCCCGTGCGCAGAAACTGCTCCGTTTGCTAAGTTTGTCTGCCCCCGTGCACAGTTTGTCTGCCCCCGTGCACAGAAACTGCTTGCGTGCGCAGAAACTGCTCCGTTTGCACAGTTTGTCTGCCCCCGTGCACAGTTTGTCTGCCCCCGTGCACAGAAACTGCTTGCGTACGCAGAAACTGGTGCGTTTGCTAAGTTTGCCTGCCCCCGTGCGCAGAAACTGCTCGCTGCCTTGCCCCCGGGCGGCCGCTACACCCTGTCAGCCCCACGACCGTGCACAGAAACTGCTTGCGTGCGCAGGAAGTGCTGCAACCGCACGGTTTGTCTGCCCCGTGCGGCCTATACACCCTGTCAGCCCCGCCCCCGTGCACATAAACTTGTTGGGTGCGCAGAATGTGCTGCAACTGCAGCGTTGCTCTGCCCCGTGCGGCCGATACACCCCGACAGCCCCACGCCCGTGCACAGAAACTGCTTGCGTGCGCAGAAACTGGTGCGTTTGCTACCGTTCGCACAGTTTGTCTGCCCCCGTGCGCAGAAACTGCTTGCGTGCGCAGAAACTGCTCCGTTTGCACAGTTTGTCTGCCCCCGTGCACAGTTTGTCTGCCCCCGTGCGTTTGCTAAGTTGGTCTGCCCCCGTGCGCAGAAACTGCTCGGTGCCTTGCCCCCGGGCGGCCGGTACACCCTGTCAGCCCCACGCCCGTGCACAGAAACTGCTTGCGTGCGCAGAAACTGGTGCGTTTGCTAAGTTTGCCTGCCCCCGTGCACGGAATATGTTCGCGTGCGGCCAAATATGCTGCAACTCGTGGGTTCTCCGGCCCCGCGCGTCCGATACACCCACGGTTGGCCAATCCCGTGCGGGCGGGACGACCCGGTCGCCGTGCGCATACACCGCCTTGCGTCGCGGGAGCTGCCGCCAAAAAGACTCATGTAGTCCGTAAAAGTCCGTAAAGTAAGCCCCTTTGTGCAACAAGTATTGTCCGGTACCCCTATCAGTGAGCGGGCATCCGTTTGGTGATCGTTTGTTTCGGTCGCGCCCCGGGTGTCACGCCCCGATTTCGGCTATTCGATAATCGTCCCCCGGGCGTGATGCCGTGCACGCGTAGGGCGCGCGTGCACAAGGCCTTAGGCATAAGGATATTTTTAGAACAATGCAACAGAGTAGAAATATAAGATAACACAAGGTTGAGGCATAGAAAAGTTTCTCTTTTATTCATAATGAACATCTTTTTACATTGCTTGACTCAAAAGTATAAAATGCCCACGGGCTTACAGACTTGGACACAAAATGAGATAGCCGATCCATACATTATGTCCCTTTACATAGATTTAAAAACACAAAATCCACCTTGGGTGCGAGTAAGCACCATCGCCTTAGCGATATTCAGCAACAGAGAGAGAGTGAAAGGCTTCGAGCTTGAGCCTTCAAAAGTCTTGGCCACGAACCGCCAAGGATCCCAAAATGTTCGGAGTGAGCTTCAGTTCCTCGCCGCGTCGCCTTGCGCCGGGGAACCTGCTACAACGAGGGTCAGTACTTCGGAAAGTACTGGTGAAGGCTAGCTGCTCAACTTTACCAAGCTCAAGAGATATGATCTAATGAGTATGCTACATTTATTTGCTTAGGTGGGTTTCTATTCTTGCCTAGTTCCGATTTCATTTAGCAGATATGCAAGAACAAAATAATATAACTTCACATGCCACCGTTCGGTGACTTTACCTGTCCCGTCTGAACCACCTGTACAACTTACCATAGCCTTCCCTGCCACGAAGACATAGTTAGTCTGCACAGTTTAAATATACACAACATCTTTCTCTTGATGTTTAGGAGCCATCATGGGTTTAGTCTGGGCTGGCGGCGACGCTTGCAGCGCGGGTAGCTAGCCCCGCTACAATTCCCCGCTCCCAGGACTAAGAAAGTAGATTCCGCCCGGGTCGAGACGGCCCGGTGCCCCGGCACCGCTCGCAGGAACCTGGATCCCTTGTGCACAAGAATTCCCATGACCATTTCTATGACTCTACCTCATAGATTTACTTACTAGCCATTTAAAGAACATCATGTATGAAACTGCTTTACTGTACTATCATAATCAACCAACAGTTATATGAAATAACATGCAGCAGTTTATAGAAGAACACTTTGAACTATCAATAGATACCAACCCATTAAACACCCAACGAACATGCATGCATCAATAAATTTATGCAAGGTTTGTATGACAAGCAATGAGTGTTCCAAGCCTACTTCTTATCTTATCTTATTATCCAACTTGTTACTTAATTGGTATCGTTTGATTGAATGCCCAACTGAGTCAGTTTTATTATAAACGGAGCCCTTGGAAAGAAGGTGCTTATCGAAATAGAGCCACTCACAAGTTTTGTTGAATAGGAAGAAGAAGGAGAGGTCCCTAAGACTCCGCTCGCGCGTCGTCTACACGATCACCTGCACGCACCAACGGATGATCAATACCTCCTGCTTCGGTCTCCAAGGCTCGATACGAAATGCGAAATCCTAAGAACGAAAGCAATGAAATCCATTGAAACCGTTCAAGAAAACGCAAGTCATAAAACCAACAAGAAAGCATCCAAGCGGCACGAAAACGGACAAGAAACCAACGCAACGGAAAGGCCCCTCTCGACTCTGCCGCCGAGTCCATCCTCGAGGCACAGTCCGTCGTATATGGGACCTGATTCCGAAGAAACCAATCCATAACGAGGAAAGGATCTTAATTCAATCTGTCCCGTTCGGACGGTCGTAAGTATTCCTTGGCCGCGCTCCCTGAATAGGGGGAACGGGGCATTACATCATAACCATCCAAAAGAAAGTTTCGTCCCGAAACTTAGGAATATAACCTACCACTAAGGAATAATGAGGGGAACCTTTCCCTCATATCAGCTTCAAGTTCCCAGGTCGACTCCTCGACCGAGTGGTTCCGCCACAAGACGCGCACTAGCGAGACAGTTCGGTTCCGCAACTGCTTCTCTTTGCGATCCAAAACTTGGACAGGCTCTGCGGCGTACGACAAGTCCGCTTGCAGATTCAACTGACCCAAGTCGACTATGTGGTTCGGGTCATGTACAAACTTTCTCAGCTGCGAAACGTGAAAAATATTGTGTACATCTGATAGGGCAGGCGGCAAAGCAACTTGGTAAGCGACCGGAGTAACCCGCTTGAGAATTTCAAACGGTCCAACATATCTTGGACTTAACTTTCCTTTTACTCCGAATCGCATAACTCCGCGCATAGGCGAGACTTTCAAGAACACATGGTCCCCTTCAAAGAATTCAAGGGGGCGACGTCGAGCATCGGCATAACTCTTTTGTCGGCTTTGTGCTGTCTTTAACCGTTCACGAATCACCCGAACCTTTTGGACGGTCTGTTCAACCAGTTCCGGCCCGAGGATTTGCCGCTCTCCGACTTCGTCCCAGCAGATTGGTGACCTACACTTCCGCCCATACAAAGCCTCGTACGGAGCCATCTCGATGCTGGACTGATAGCTATTGTTATATGCAAATTCCGCCAGCGGCAGGTAGACGTCCCAACTTGACTTCGAATCGATCACGCAGAGGCGCAACATGTCTTCTAGTATCTGATTCACTCGCTCCGTCTGACCATCGGTTTGTGGATGATAGGCTGAGCTAAACTTCAACTTGGTCCCCATCGCCAGCTGAAGGCTCTCCCAGAAACGCGAGATGAATCGCCCGTCCCGATCTGATACTATAGAAACTGGCACTCCATGCAGCCGGACTATCTCGTCAAGGTAGGTCTGGGCAAGGCGATCGGCGCTCCAAGTACTTTTGATGGCAAGGAAGTGTGCAGACTTGGTTAACCGGTCGACGATAACCCAGATCGCGTCGTTCCCCCGTTGCGTCCTTGGCAGGCCAACAATAAAATCCATGCAGATGTGCTCCCACTTCCATTCCGGGATAGCAAGATTTTGCATCTCCCCGCCCGGCCTCTGATGCTCTGCTTTCACCCTTTGACAAGTTATGCATTGGGACACAAAGAGTGCGACATCTTTCTTCATGCCGTGCCACCAGAAGGTCGTTCGGAGGTTCTTATACATCTTCGTGCTCCCGGGATGGATCATATAGGCCGCGTAATGAGCTTCCGCAAGGATCTCCTTTCTGAGTTCTGAATCATCGGAGACGCATAGCCTTCCATTCACCCGCAACGCTCCATTTTCATCCACTGCGAAGTCCTTCGCCTTCCCCGCTAGAATCTGCTCGTGCATCTTCCTTAGGAAAGGGTCGTCTTTCTGAGTAGATGTGACCCGCTCTATTAGGTTGGGTACGAATCGCATTTGAGCGACCCGCGCGCCACGATATCGGATTCGGAGTTCGATGCCCATCTCTTCTAAGTCCCTTCGTAACCTGCGATCGACTGACAGAGACCCAACGAAGATCCGACTCAGAGCATCCGCTACAACGTTCCCTTTTCCAGGCGTGTAGTCTATCGTCAAGTCGTAATCTTTTATCAATTCTAGCCAACGGCGCTGACGAAGGTTGAGGTCCGTTTGAGTGAATAAGTACTTTAAGCTTTTGTGATCAGTATAAATTCGGCAAGGCACTCCATAAAGGTAGTGTCGCCACAATTTCAGGCCAAAGACAATTGCCGCCAATTCCAGGTCGTGTGTAGGATAATTTTTCTCGTGCTTCTTTAGTTGCCTGGAGGCATAGGCGATCACTCGATCTCGTTGCATAAGTACACACCCCAAGCCTTGTCCGGACGCGTCGCTAAATATTTGGAATCCCGAGATCTCGTCTGGTAATGCAAGTAACGGGGCAGAGGTGAGGCGATGCTTTAACTCTTTAAACGAAGCTTCGCAGTCGGCGGACCACTCAAACGCGACTCCCTTTTGTGTGAGGCGAGTCAGAGGTAATGCAAGTTTGGAAAAATCCTTCACGAACCGTCTGTAGTAGCCCGCTAGCCCGAGGAAGCTTCGAATCTCGCTAACGGATGCAGGTCGCTTCCACTCGACAATGGCCTCCACCTTCTTCGGATCGACTGAGATGCCTCCCGCAGAAATGATGTGCCCGAGGAAAGATACACTACTTAGCCAGAATTCACACTTACTGAGCTTAGCATATAGCTGGTTGTTCCGAAGAGTTTGTAGCACGGTCCGCAAGTGCTCTGAATGTTCTTCCTCACTCTTCGAATACACCAAGATATCATCGATGAATATTACTACAAACTTATCGAGGTAGGGCCGGAACACAAGGTTCATCAAACTCATAAAGGCAGCGGGGGCATTGGTTAGTCCGAACGGCATCACCAGGAACTCATAATGGCCATAGCGAGTTCGAAAAGCTGACTTTGGCACATCTTCTGGCTTGATCTTTAGTTGGTGATAGCCCGAACGGAGGTCGATTTTAGAGAATACTGTGGCAGCTTGCAACTGATCGAAAAGATCATCTATTCTTGGAAGAGGATACTGGTTACGAATGGTTGCTTTATTCAGTTCTCGATAGTCGATGCAGAGCCGCAACGAGCCATCCTTTTTCTTCACGAATAGTACTGGGGCACCCCACGGAGATACACTAGGCCGAATGTATCCTCGATCTAGCAAGTCTTGCAACTGTACTTTAAGCTCTTTCAATTCTGCCGGGGCCATTCGATACGGTGCCTTGGAAATTGGTCGAGTTTCTGGGAACGTGTCTATAGTAAACTCTGTCTCTCGATCGGGCGGCATGCCTGGCAACTCGTCGGGGAACACATCAGGAAAATCCGCCACAACGGGGATAGACTCAACGTTTGCGCAATCTTGCCGAGTGTCTCGAACGGACGCTAAGTACCCTTCGCAGCCGGAGTGAATCATCCGTCGAGCAGACATTGCTGAGATCACCATACAGGCATTCGACGCTTTCGACTCAGGACTGCACGTGAAGCAAAACTCGGTCTCGCCGGGCAAACGAAACACTACTTCCTTTTTCGCACAGTCGATTGTAGCTGAACAAGCGCCGAGCCAATCCATCCCCAGAATAAGATCGTAGTCCCTTATGTCTAGAACTATCGCATCTAATGACAATCTCCGTCCCCCGATGCAAATGTTACCTTCACGACAGACTAAGCGAGCCGATAATTCTACTCCCGAAGGAGTGCTAACACTTAGGTTTAAGCCTAGCGGTGTCATAGGGAATGTGTGTTCGACGGCAAAATCTGCCGAAATGAAGCTATGTGTTGCACCAGAATCAAACAATACTCGAGCAGGTACATTATTAAAAAGTAATATACCTGACACCGTCGTGTTCGATGCGAGTGCCTCGTCCCGAGTCAAGGCATAGACTCGGCCCTGAGCGTTTTGCGGTGCCTGGTTTGCTCGTTGAGTTTGCCCCTGACCCTGAGCTGAGTCATTATTCTGCTGCGGACGGTGTGAAGATGGATCGTTGGAACGGGTTGGACAATTACGAGCAATGTGGCCCACCTTGCCACACTTGAAACATCCTCCCTTGCTCGCACGACATTCGCTGATGTGGTGTCCTGGCTTGTGGCAGTAAGCACACTTTTGTCCTTGCTTCTTTCCCTGATTCGAGTCTTGGGAGCCGCCGTTATTATTGTGGCGCTTATGCGCGTTGTTTCCTCCTGTGTTGGCAGGGCGCTTGTGATTGTGATTTTGCACAGCGCCGGTGCTAACTGGAGGATACTGCGACTCTAGGGACAGTGCATGATTCAGGGACTCCCGCATGGTACGATATTGAGTCACTACGACGTGAGCACGGATAGAAGGTCGTAGTCCGAGCTCAAACTTTCTGGCACGGCTTTCGGCATCGACTAGCTGAGACTTGGCAAACTTTGCAAGTCGATTGAATTCTGAAGCGTACTGACGTACCGTCATGTCCCCCTGCTTCAGTAGGGCAAACTCGTCTTCCTTTTCGCGACGGACGGCGGGTGGAAGGTATTCCTCCACGAAGGCCTTGCGAAACA
>JAYESA010001058.1:0-2500 GCA_036927795.1 Iris macrosiphon | reverse complement strand
GACAAACTGTGCAAACGGAGCAGTTTCTGCGCACGCAAGCAGTTTCTGTGCACGGGGGCAGACAAACTGTGCACGGGGGCAGACAAACTGTGCAAACGGAGCAGTTTCTGCGCACGCAAGCAGTTTCTGTGCACGGGGGCAGACAAACTGTGCGAACGGTAGCAAACGCACCAGTTTCTGCGCACGCAAGCAGTTTCTGTGCACGGGCGTGGGGCTGTCGGGGTGTATCGGCCGCACGGGGCAGAGCAACGCTGCAGTTGCAGCACATTCTGCGCACCCAACAAGTTTATGTGCACGGGGGCGGGGCTGACAGGGTGTATAGGCCGCACGGGGCAGACAAACCGTGCGGTTGCAGCACTTCCTGCGCACGCAAGCAGTTTCTGTGCACGGTCGTGGGGCTGACAGGGTGTAGCGGCCGCCCGGGGGCAAGGCAGCGAGCAGTTTCTGCGCACGGGGGCAGACAAACTTAGCAAACGCACCAGTTTCTGCGTACGCAAGCAGTTTCTGTGCACGGGGGCAGACAAACTGTGCACGGGGGCAGACAAACTGTGCAAACGGAGCAGTTTCTGCGCACGCAAGCAGTTTCTGTGCACGGGGGCAGACAAACTGTGCACGGGGGCAGACAAACTTAGCAAACGGAGCAGTTTCTGCGCACGGGGGCAGACAAACGTAGCAAACGCACCAGTTTCTGCGCACGCAGGCAGTTTCTGTGCACGGGCGTGGGGCTGTCGGGGTGTATCGGCCGCACGGGGGCAGACAAACTTAGCAAACGCACCAGTTTCTGCGCACGCAAGCAGTTTCTGTGCACGGGGGCAGACAAACGTAGCAAACGGAGCAGTTTCTGCGCACGGGGGCAGACAAACTTAGCAAACGCACCAGTTTCTGCGCACGCAAGCAGTTTCTGTGCACGGGCGTGGGGCTGTCGGGGTGTATCGGCCGCACGGGGCAGAGCCACGCTGCAGTTGCAGCACATTCTGCGCACCCAACCAGTTTGTGTGCACGGGGGCGGGGCTGACAGGGTGTACAGGCCGCACGGGGCAGAGAAACCGTGCGGTTGCAGCACTTCCTGCGCACGCAAGCAGTTTCTGTGCACGGGCGTGGGCCTGACAGGCCGTATCGGCCGACCGGGGGCGAGCAACGTGAGCGGCCCGCGGCAGATTCTGCGCCCCGCGGCAGTTTCTGCGCCCCGCGGCAGATTCTGCCCACGGCGTGGGCCTGACACGCTGTATCGCGCGCACGGTTTCGCGTTGCGGCGCGGCGCAAAAAATGACAAGCTCCTCGGGCACTTTGGTCCCCCCTAGTCAGCCCCACAATAAAACTGCAAATCTATTATAGGGGGAAGGTGGTGTTCGCGGAGGGTTTCGTCGCGCGCGACGGGCCCGTCCGCACGGAGGCGAGGATTTCGACGACCCCGTGCTCCACGATGCGTCCACCGCGGCTGACCCGTGCGCGCGGCGCCGCGCTGAGGCGACCCGCGCATCGAGCGGCGGCATCGCTCGAGCGAGGCGAAGGATTCCAGGGGCGCGGTGCGCTGCGTTGCAGCAGTTTCTGCGCGCGCGCTGCGGTCCCCCTGCTGTGCGACAGAAACAGCCGCGTCTCGTGGCTGCTCCTTGCCCCCGTGCGGGCGGGGGGTTGGGCAAGTTTCCTCTAGAAATGACAAGCTCCTCAAGCACTTTGGTCCCCCGGAGTCAGCCCCACAATAAAACTGCAAATCTATTATAGGGGGAAGCAGTGTGTTGGGCTGAAATTTGAGGCGGGCAACGAAATGCGAGCGGACCAAAGGCAGCGCGGTGCGAACGAAATCCCCCCCGACCCGACCCTATCGTTGCCGCGCTCGGTGCAGCAAGAACGAAAGTTGCACCACGGACCCTCGTGCGAAGCGAGCTGTGCGAGGCCACGGGGCGCGGGTGCGCGGCCGTGTGCGCACTGTGCGATGCGACCGGAATGCGTCGCAGCGGAGATGCGACGACGACCCCGAACGAGCTAAATTCGTCGCCTCGCTCATTGCGGCGCGACCCGCCCCTCGATCGTGCAGCGAGCTCCTCGCTGCGGCCCTGCGAGCGAGCGCCGCGACCCGTCGCGGCGCCACGAACTGCTGGAAAGGACGGCAGAACGAGCGATTCGCCTCGTCGTGCTCGGCGGAGCACCCGGTGCTGCTGCGAAGCTGACCCGATCCGTATCTCCCGCGGGTCGAGCCCTTGCGGCTCCTTGCGGGGGTACGATTCGGGCGGCGTGCGGCAGCCTCGGGTGCGGCCGTGTCGGCACGTGAGTGGTTTTAGACCCGCTAGCCTCGGCAGGCTCCCTGCTTCCGTGCAGCCAACTGCCGACGCTACGGTCCCGTCAGTAGGTTCCCGGCCTCGCCGGCGACACCCTCGGTTGCCTGTGCATCAAACCCGGTCGCATCTGGGAAACGCCACGTTGCGGATGTTCCGAGCCGTCCCTTCCGCCTCGTGCGGTAACGGGAGGGCACCCGACTCGTGCCACTCGATGCCCCCGAGTC
>JAYESA010001056.1:0-66831 GCA_036927795.1 Iris macrosiphon | reverse complement strand
AAAGAGGAAGGAAAACATAAGTTAAACGGGTGCGATCATACCAGCACTAGAGCACCGGATCCCATCAGAACTCCGCAGTTAAGCGTGCTTGGGCGAGAGTAGTACTAGGATGGGTGACCTCCTGGGAAGTCCTCGTGTTGCACCCCTTTTTGCGATTTTGGCAGTATAGTAGAGTCATCTTCTTCTTGCTCGTAATTATTTTTCTCCGTCTTCCGGTTATTACTACTATTGTTATTATTACTATTGTTATAATTATAACTATAACTATAACTATAATTATTATTATTATTATTATATTATTATTATTATTATTATGAAGAAGAAGAAGAAGAAGAAGAAGAAATAACAATAATAACGGAGATGGCGGGGAGAAGAACAAGAGAGCGTGGGGCCCGCAAGAGACGGCCGATGGAGCGGAGGGGAGGGGATTAGGCATAAAGAGGAAGGAAAACATAAGTTAAACGGGTGCGATCATACCAGCACTAGAGCACCGGATCCCATCAGAACTCCGCAGTTAAGCGTGCTTGGGCGAGAGTAGTACTAGGATGGGTGACCTCCTGGGAAGTCCTCGTGTTGCACCCCTTTTTGCGATTTTGGCAGTATAGTAGAGTCATCTTCTTCTTGCTCGTAATTATTTTTCTCCGTCTTCCGGTTATTACTACTATTGTTATTATTACTATTGTTATAATTATAACTATAACTATAACTATAATTATTATTATTATTATTATATTATTATTATTATTATTATGAAGAAGAAGAAGAAGAAGAAGAAATAACAATAATAACGGAGATGGCGGGGAGAAGAACAAGAGAGCGTGGGGCCCGCAAGAGACGGCCGATGGAGCGGAGGGGAGGGGATTAGGCATAAAGAGGAAGGAAAACATAAGTTAAACGGGTGCGATCATACCAGCACTAGAGCACCGGATCCCATCAGAACTCCGCAGTTAAGCGTGCTTGGGCGAGAGTAGTACTAGGATGGGTGACCTCCTGGGAAGTCCTCGTGTTGCACCCCTTTTTGCGATTTTGGCAGTATAGTAGAGTCATCTTCTTCTTGCTCGTAATTATTTTTCTCCGTCTTCCGGTTATTACTACTATTGTTATTATTACTATTGTTATAATTATAACTATAACTATAACTATAATTATTATTATTATTATTATATTATTATTATTATTATTATGAAGAAGAAGAAGAAGAAGAAGAAATAACAATAATAACGGAGATGGCGGGGAGAAGAACAAGAGAGCGTGGGGCCCGCAAGAGACGGCCGATGGAGCGGAGGGGAGGGGATTAGGCATAAAGAGGAAGGAAAACATAAGTTAAACGGGTGCGATCATACCAGCACTAGAGCACCGGATCCCATCAGAACTCCGCAGTTAAGCGTGCTTGGGCGAGAGTAGTACTAGGATGGGTGACCTCCTGGGAAGTCCTCGTGTTGCACCCCTTTTTGCGATTTTGGCAGTATAGTAGAGTCATCTTCTTCTTGCTCGTAATTATTTTTCTCCGTCTTCCGGTTATTACTACTATTGTTATTATTACTATTGTTATAATTATAACTATAACTATAACTATAATTATTATTATTATTATTATATTATTATTATTATTATTATGAAGAAGAAGAAGAAGAAGAAATAACAATAATAACGGAGATGGCGGGGAGAAGAACAAGAGAGCGTGGGGCCCGCAAGAGACGGCCGATGGAGCGGAGGGGAGGGGATTAGGCATAAAGAGGAAGGAAAACATAAGTTAAACGGGTGCGATCATACCACTAGCACCGGATTCCATCAGAACTCCGCAGTTAAGCGTGCTTGGGCGAGAGTAGTACTAGGATGGGTGACCTCCTGGGAAGTCCTCGTGTTGCACCCCTTTTTGCGATTTTGGCAGTATAGTAGAGTCATCTTCTTCTTGCTCGTAATTATTTTTCTCCGTCTTCCGGTTATTACTACTATTGTTATTATTACTATTGTTATAATTATAACTATAACTATAACTATAATTATTATTATTATTATTATATTATTATTATTATTATTATGAAGAAGAAGAAGAAGAAATAACAATAATAACAGAGATGGCGGGGAGAAGAACAAGAGAGCGTGGGGCCCGCAAGAGACGGCCGATGGAGCGGAGGGGAGGGGATTAGGCATAAAGAGGAAGGAAAACATAAGTTAAACGGGGGCGATCATACCAGCACTAGAGCACCGGATCCCATCAGAACTCCGCAGTTAAGCGTGCTTGGGCGAGAGTAGTACTAGGATGGGTGACCTCCTGGGAAGTCCTTGTGTTGCACCCCTTTTTGCGATTTTGGCAGTATAGTAGAGTCATCTTCTTCTTGCTTGTAATTATTTTTCTCCGTCTTCCGGTTATTACTACTATTGTTATTATTACTATTGTTATAATTATAACTATAACTATAACTATAATTATTATTATTATTATTATATTATTATTATTATTATTATGAAGAAGAAGAAGAAGAAGAAGAAATAACAATAATAACGGAGATGGCGGGGAGAAGAACAAGAGAGCGTGGGGCCCGCAAGAGACGGCCGATGGAGCGGAGGGGATGGGATTAGGCATAAAGAGGAAGGAAAACATAAGTTAAACGGGTGCGATCATACCAGCACTAGAGCACCGGATCCCATCAGAACTCCGCAGTTAAGCGTGCTTGGGCGAGAGTAGTACTAGGATGGGTGACCTCCTGGGAAGTCCTCGTGTTGCACCCCTTTTTGCGATTTTGGCAGTATAGTAGAGTCATCTTCTTCTTCCTCGTAATTATTTTTCTCCGTCTTCCGGTTATTACTACTATTGTTATTATTACTATTGTTATAATTATAACTATAACTATAACTATAATTATTATTATTATTATTATATTATTATTATTATTATTATGAAGAAGAAGAAGAAGAAGAAATAACAATAATAACGGAGGTGGCGGGGAGAAGAACAAGAGAGCGTGGGGCCCGCAAGAGACGGCCGATGGAGCGGAGGGGAGGGGATTAGGCATAAAGAGGAAGGAAAACATAAGTTAAACGGGTGCGATCATACCAGCACTAGAGCACCGGATCCCATCAGAACTCCGCAGTTAAGCGTGCTTGGGCGAGAGTAGTACTAGGATGGGTGACCTCCTGGGAAGTCCTCGTGTTGCACCCCTTTTTGCGATTTTGGCAGTATAGTAGAGTCATCTTCTTCTTGCTCGTAATTATTTTTCTCCGTCTTCCGGTTATTACTACTATTGTTATTATTACTATTGTTATAATTATAACTATAACTATAATTATTATTATTATTATTATATTATTATTATTATTATTATGAAGAAGAAGAAGAAGAAGAAGAAATAACAATAATAACGGAGATGGCGGGGAGAAGAACAAGAGAGCGTGGGGCCCGCAAGAGACGGCCGATGGAGCGGAGGGGAGGGGATTAGGCATAAAGAGGAAGGAAAACATAAGTTAAACGGGTGCGATCATACCAGCACTAGAGCACCGGATCCCATCAGAACTCCGCAGTTAAGCGTGCTTGGGCGAGAGTAGTACTAGGATGGGTGACCTCCTGGGAAGTCCTCGTGTTGCACCCCTTTTTGCGATTTTGGCAGTATAGTAGAGTCATCTTCTTCTTGCTCGTAATTATTTTTCTCCGTCTTCCGGTTATTACTACTATTGTTATTATTACTATTGTTATAATTATAACTATAACTATAACTATAATAATTATTATTATTATTATATTATTATTATTATTATTATGAAGAAGAAGAAGAAGAAGAAGAAGAAATAACAATAATAACGGAGATGGCGGGGAGAAGAACAAGAGAGCGTGGGGCCCGCAAGAGACGGCCGATGGAGCGGAGGGGAGGGGATTAGGCATAAAGAGGAAGGAAAACATAAGTTAAACGGGTGCGATCATACCAGCACTAGAGCACCGGATCCCATCAGAACTCCGCAGTTAAGCGTGCTTGGGCGAGAGTAGTACTAGGATGGGTGACCTCCTGGGAAGTCCTCGTGTTGCACCCCTTTTTGCGATTTTGGCAGTATAGTAGAGTCATCTTCTTCTTGCTCGTAATTATTTTTCTCCGTCTTCCGGTTATTACTACTATTGTTATTATTACTATTGTTATAATTATAACTATAACTATAACTATAATTATTATTATTATTATTATATTATTATTATTATTATTATGAAGAAGAAGAAGAAGAAGAAGAAGAAGAAATAACAATAATAACGGAGATGGCGGGGAGAAGAACAAGAGAGCGTGGGGCCCGCAAGAGACGGCCGATGGAGCGGAGGGGAGGGGATTAGGCATAAAGAGGAAGGAAAACATAAGTTAAACGGGTGCGATCATACCAGCACTAGAGCACCGGATCCCATCAGAACTCCGCAGTTAAGCGTGCTTGGGCGAGAGTAGTACTAGGATGGGTGACCTCCTGGGAAGTCCTCGTGTTGCACCCCTTTTTGCGATTTTGGCAGTATAGTAGAGTCATCTTCTTCTTGCTCGTAATTATTTTTCTCCGTCTTCCGGTTATTACTACTATTGTTATTATTACTATTGTTATAATTTTAACTATAACTATAACTATAATTATTATTATTATTATTATTATATTATTATTATTATTATGAAGAAGAAGAAGAAGAAGAAGAAATAACAATAATAACGGAGATGGCGGGGAGAAGAACAAGAGAGCGTGGGGCCCGCAAGAGACGGCCGATGGAGCGGAGGGGAGGGGATTAGGCATAAAGAGGAAGGAAAACATAAGTTAAACGGGTGCGATCATACCAGCACTAGAGCACCGGATCCCATCAGAACTTCGCAGTTAAGCGTGCTTGGGCGAGAGTAGTACTAGGATGGGTGACCTCCTGGGAAGTCCTCGTGTTGCACCCCTTTTTGCGATTTTGGCAGTATAGTAGAGTCATCTTCTTCTTGCTCGTAATTATTTTTCTCCGTCTTCCGGTTATTACTACTATTGTTATTATTACTATTGTTATAATTATAACTATAACTATAACTATAATTATTATTATTATTATTATATTATTATTATTATTATTATGAAGAAGAAGAAGAAGAAGAAGAAATAACAATAATAACGGAGATGGCGGGGAGAAGAACAAGAGAGCGTGGGGCCCGCAAGAGACGGCCGATGGAGCGGAGGGGAGGGGATTAGGCATAAAGAGGAAGGAAAACATAAGTTAAACGGGTGCGATCATACCAGCACTAGAGCACCGGATCCCATCAGAACTCCGCAGTTAAGCGTGCTTGGGCGAGAGTAGTACTAGGATGGGTGACCTCCTGGGAAGTCCTCGTGTTGCACCCTTTTTTGCGATTTTGGCAGTATAGTAGAGTCATCTTCTTCTTGCTCGTAATTATTTTTCTCCGTCTTCCGGTTATTACTACTATTGTTATTATTACTATTGTTATAATTATAACTATAACTATAATTATTATTATTATTATTATATTATTATTATTATTATTATGAAGAAGAAGAAGAAGAAGAAGAAATAACAATAATAACGGAGATGGCGGGGAGAAGAACAAGAGAGCGTGGGGCCCGCAAGAGACGGCCGATGGAGCGGAGGGGAGGGGATTAGGCATAAAGAGGAAGGAAAACATAAGTTAAATGGGTGCGATCATACCAGCACTAGAGCACCGGATCCCATCAGAACTCCGCAGTTAAGCGTGCTTGGGCGAGAGTAGTACTAGGATGGGTGACCTCCTGGGAAGTCCTCGTGTTGCACCCCTTTTTGCGATTTTGGCAGTATAGTAGAGTCATCTTCTTCTTGCTCGTAATTATTTTTCTCCGTCTTCCGGTTATTACTACTATTGTTATTATTACTATTGTTATAATTATAACTATAACTATAACTATAATTATTATTATTATTATTATATTATTATTATTATTATTATGAAGAAGAAGAAGAAGAAGAAGAAGAAGAAGAAGAAATAACAATAATAACGGAGATGGCGGGGAGAAGAACAAGAGAGCGTGGGGCCCGCAAGAGACGGCCGATGGAGCGGAGGGGAGGGGATTAGGCATAAAGAGGAAGGAAAACATAAGTTAAACGGGTGCGATCATACCAGCACTAGAGCACCGGATCCCATCAGAACTCCGCAGTTAAGCGTGCTTGGGCGAGAGTAGTACTAGGATGGGTGACCTCCTGGGAAGTCCTCGTGTTGCACCCCTTTTTGCGATTTTGGCAGTATAGTAGAGTCATCTTCTTCTTGCTCGTAATTATTTTTCTCCATCTTCCGGTTATTACTACTATTGTTATTATTACTATTGTTATAATTATAACTATAACTATAACTATAATTATTATTATTATTATTATATTATTATTATTATTATTATGAAGAAGAAGAAGAAGAAGAAGAAATAACAATAATAACGGAGATGGCGGGGAGAAGAACAAGAGAGCGTGGGGCCCGCAAGAGACGGCCGATGGAGCGGAGGGGAGGGGATTAGGCATAAAGAGGAAGGAAAACATAAGTTAAACGGGTGCGATCATACCAGCACTAGAGCACCGGATCCCATCAGAACTCCGCAGTTAAGCGTGCTTGGGCGAGAGTAGTACTAGGATGGGTGACCTCCTGGGAAGTCCTCGTGTTGCACCCCTTTTTGCGATTTTGGCAGTATAGTAGAGTCATCTTCTTCTTGCTCGTAATTATTTTTCTCCGTCTTCCGGTTATTACTACTATTGTTATTATTACTATTGTTATAATTATAACTATAACTATAACTATAATTATTATTATTATTATTATATTATTATTATTATTATTATGAAGAAGAAGAAGAAGAAGAAGAAATAACAATAATAACGGAGATGGCGGGGAGAAGAACAAGAGAGCGTGGGGCCCGCAAGAGACGGCCGATGGAGCGGAGGGGAGGGGATTAGGCATAAAGAGGAAGGAAAACATAAGTTAAACGGGTGCGATCATACCAGCACCGGATCCCATCAGAACTCCGCAGTTAAGCGTGCTTGGGCGAGAGTAGTACTAGGATGGGTGACCTCCTGGGAAGTCCTCGTGTTGCACCCCTTTTTGCGATTTTGGCAGTATAGTAGAGTCATCTTCTTCTTGCTCGTAATTATTTTTCTCCGTCTTCCGGTTATTACTACTATTGTTATTATTACTATTGTTATAATTATAACTATAACTATAACTATAATTATTATTATTATTATTATATTATTATTATTATTATTATGAAGAAGAAGAAGAAGAAGAAATAACAATAATAACGGAGATGGCGGGGATAAGAACAAGAGAGCGTGGGGCCCGCAAGAGACGGCCGATGGAGCGGAGGGGAGGGGATTAGGCATAAAGAGGAAGGAAAACATAAGTTAAACGGGTGCGATCATACCAGCACCGGATCCCATCAGAACTCCGCAGTTAAGCGTGCTTGGGCGAGAGTAGTACTAGGATGGGTGACCTCCTGGGAAGTCCTCGTGTTGCACCCCTTTTTGCGATTTTGGCAGTATAGTAGAGTCATCTTCTTCTTGCTCGTAATTATTTTTCTCCGTCTTCCGGTTATTACTACTATTGTTATTATTACTATTGTTATAATTATAACTATAACTATAACTATAATTATTATTATTATTATTATATTATTATTATTATTATTATGAAGAAGAAGAAGAAGAAGAAGAAGAAATAACAATAATAACGGAGATGGCGGGGAGAAGAACAAGAGAGCGTGGGGCCCGCAAGAGACGGCCGATGGAGCGGAGGGGAGGGGATTAGGCATAAAGAGGAAGGAAAACATAAGTTAAACGGGTGCGATCATACCAGCACTAGAGCACCGGATCCCATCAGAACTCCGCAGTTAAGCGTGCTTGGGCGAGAGTAGTACTAGGATGGGTGACCTCCTGGGAAGTCCTCGTGTTGCACCCCTTTTTGCGATTTTGGCAGTATAGTAGAGTCATCTTCTTCTTGCTCGTAATTATTTTTCTCCGTCTTCCGGTTATTACTACTATTGTTATTATTACTATTGTTATAATTATAACTATAACTATAACTATAATTATTATTATTATTATTATATTATTATTATTATTATTATGAAGAAGAAGAAGAAGAAGAAATAACAATAATAACGGAGATGGCGGGGAGAAGAACAAGAGAGCGTGGGGCCCGCAAGAGACGGCCGATGGAGCGGAGGGGAGGGGATTAGGCATAAAGAGGAAGGAAAACATAAGTTAAACGGGTGCGATCATACCAGCACTAGAGCACCGGATCCCATCAGAACTCCGCAGTTAAGCGTGCTTGGGCGAGAGTAGTACTAGGATGGGTGACCTCCTGGGAAGTCCTCGTGTTGCACCCCTTTTTGCGATTTTGGCAGTATAGTAGAGTCATCTTCTTCTTGCTCGTAATTATTTTTCTCCGTCTTCCGGTTATTACTACTATTGTTATTATTACTATTGTTATAATTATAACTATAACTATAACTATAATTATTATTATTATTATTATATTATTATTATTATTATTATGAAGAAGAAGAAGAAGAAGAAGAAATAACAATAATAACGGAGATGGCGGGGAGAAGAACAAGAGAGCGTGGGGCCCGCAAGAGACGGCCGATGGAGCGGAGGGGAGGGGATTAGGCATAAAGAGGAAGGAAAACATAAGTTAAACGGGTGCGATCATACCAGCACTAGAGCACCGGATCCCATCAGAACTCCGCAGTTAAGCGTGCTTGGGCGAGAGTAGTACTAGGATGGGTGACCTCCTGGGAAGTCCTCGTGTTGCACCCCTTTTTGCGATTTTGGCAGTATAGTAGAGTCATCTTCTTCTTGCTCGTAATTATTTTTCTCCGTCTTCCGGTTATTACTACTATTGTTATTATTACTATTGTTATAATTATAACTATAACTATAACTATAATTATTATTATTATTATTATATTATTATTATTATTATTATGAAGAAGAAGAAGAAGAAGAAGAAATAACAATAATAACGGAGATGGCGGGGAGAAGAACAAGAGAGCGTGGGGCCCGCAAGAGACGGCCGATGGAGCGGAGGGGAGGGGATTAGGCATAAAGAGGAAGGAAAACATAAGTTAAACGGGTGCGATCATACCAGCACTAGAGCACCGGATCCCATCAGAACTCCGCAGTTAAGCGTGCTTGGGCGAGAGTAGTACTAGGATGGGTGACCTCCTGGGAAGTCCTCGTGTTGCACCCCTTTTTGCGATTTTGGCAGTATAGTAGAGTCATCTTCTTCTTGCTCGTAATTATTTTTCTCCGTCTTCCGGTTATTACTACTATTGTTATTATTACTATTGTTATAATTATAACTATAACTATAACTATAATTATTATTATTATTATTATATTATTATTATTATTATTATGAAGAAGAAGAAGAAGAAGAAGAAATAACAATAATAACGGAGATGGCGGGGAGAAGAACAAGAGAGCGTGGGGCCCGCAAGAGACGGCCGATGGAGCGGAGGGGAGGGGATTAGGCATAAAGAGGAAGGAAAACATAAGTTAAACGGGTGCGATCATACCAGCACCGGATCCCATCAGAACTCCGCAGTTAAGCGTGCTTGGGCGAGAGTAGTACTAGGATGGGTGACCTCCTGGGAAGTCCTCGTGTTGCACCCCTTTTTGCGATTTTGGCAGTATAGTAGAGTCATCTTCTTCTTGCTCGTAATTATTTTTCTCCGTCTTCCGGTTATTACTACTATTGTTATTATTACTATTGTTATAATTATAACTATAACTATAACTATAATTATTATTATTATTATTATATTATTATTATTATTATTATGAAGAAGAAGAAGAAGAAGAAATAACAATAATAACGGAGATGGCGGGGAGAAGAACAAGAGAGCGTGGGGCCCGCAAGAGACGGCCGATGGAGCGGAGGGGAGGGGATTAGGCATAAAGAGGAAGGAAAACATAAGTTAAACGGGTGCGATCATACCAGCACTAGAGCACCGGATCCCATCAGAACTCCGCAGTTAAGCGTGCTTGGGCGAGAGTAGTACTAGGATGGGTGACCTCCTGGGAAGTCCTCGTGTTGCACCCCTTTTTGCGATTTTGGCAGTATAGTAGAGTCATCTTCTTCTTGCTCGTAATTATTTTTCTCCGTCTTCCGGTTATTACTACTATTGTTATTATTACTATTGTTATAATTATAACTATAACTATAACTATAATTATTATTATTATTATTATATTATTATTATTATTATTATGAAGAAGAAGAAGAAGAAGAAGAAGAAATAACAATAATAACGGAGATGGCGGGGAGAAAAACAAGAGAGCGTGGGGCCCGCAAGAGACGGCCGATGGAGCGGAGGGGAGGGGATTAGGCATAAAGAGGAAGGAAAACATAAGTTAAACGGGTGCGATCATACCAGCACTAGAGCACCGGATCCCATCAGAACTCCGCAGTTAAGCGTGCTTGGGCGAGAGTAGTACTAGGATGGGTGACCTCCTGGGAAGTCCTCGTGTTGCACCCCTTTTTGCGATTTTGGCAGTATAGTAGAGTCATCTTCTTCTTGCTCGTAATTATTTTTCTCCGTCTTCCGGTTATTACTACTATTGTTATTATTACTATTGTTATAATTATAACTATAACTATAACTATAATTATTATTATTATTATTATATTATTATTATTATTATTATGAAGAAGAAGAAGAAGAAGAAGAAATAACAATAATAACGGAGATGGCGGGGAGAAGAACAAGGGAGCGTGGGGCCCGCAAGAGACGGCCGATGGAGCGGAGGGGAGGGGATTAGGCATAAAGAGGAAGGAAAACATAAGTTAAACGGGTGCGATCATACCAGCACTAGAGCACCGGATCCCATCAGAACTCCGCAGTTAAGCGTGCTTGGGCGAGAGTAGTACTAGGATGGGTGACCTCCTGGGAAGTCCTCGTGTTGCACCCCTTTTTGCGATTTTGGCAGTATAGTAGAGTCATCTTCTTCTTGCTCGTAATTATTTTTCTCCGTCTTCCGGTTATTACTACTATTGTTATTATTACTATTGTTATAATTATAACTATAACTATAACTATAATTATTATTATTATTATTATATTATTATTATTATTATTATGAAGAAGAAGAAGAAGAAGAAGAAATAACAATAATAACGGAGATGGCGGGGAGAAGAACAAGAGAGCGTGGGGCCCGCAAGAGACGGCCGATGGAGCGGAGGGGAGGGGATTAGGCATAAAGAGGAAGGAAAACATAAGTTAAACGGGTGCGATCATACCAGCACCGGATCCCATCAGAACTCCGCAGTTAAGCGTGCTTGGGCGAGAGTAGTACTAGGATGGGTGACCTCCTGGGAAGTCCTCGTGTTGCACCCCTTTTTGCGATTTTGGCAGTATAGTAGAGTCATCTTCTTCTTGCTCGTAATTATTTTTCTCCGTCTTCCGGTTATTACTACTATTGTTATTATTACTATTGTTATAATTATAACTATAACTATAACTATAATTATTATTATTATTATTATATTATTATTATTATTATTATGAAGAAGAAGAAGAAGAAGAAATAACAATAATAACGGAGATGGCGGGGAGAAGAACAAGAGAGCGTGGGGCCCGCAAGAGACGGCCGATGGAGCGGAGGGGAGGGGATTAGGCATAAAGAGGAAGGAAAACATAAGTTAAACGGGTGCGATCATACCAGCACCGGATCCCATCAGAACTCCGCAGTTAAGCGTGCTTGGGCGAGAGTAGTACTAGGATGGGTGACCTCCTGGGAAGTCCTCGTGTTGCACCCCTTTTTGCGATTTTGGCAGTATAGTAGAGTCATCTTCTTCTTGCTCGTAATTATTTTTCTCCGTCTTCCGGTTATTACTACTATTGTTATTATTACTATTGTTATAATTATAACTATAACTATAACTATAATTATTATTATTATTATTATATTATTATTATTATTATTATGAAGAAGAAGAAGAAGAAGAAGAAGAAGAAATAACAATAATAACGGAGATGGCGGGGAGAAGAACAAGAGAGCGTGGGGCCCGCAAGAGACGGCCGATGGAGCGGAGGGGAGGGGATTAGGCATAAAGAGGAAGGAAAACATAAGTTAAACGGGTGCGATCATACCAGCACTAGAGCACCGGATCCCATCAGAACTCCGCAGTTAAGCGTGCTTGGGCGAGAGTAGTACTAGGATGGGTGACCTCCTGGGAAGTCCTTGTGTTGCACCCCTTTTTGCGATTTTGGCAGTATAGTAGAGTCATCTTCTTCTTGCTCGTAATTATTTTTCTCCGTCTTCCGGTTATTACTACTATTGTTATTATTACTATTGTTATAATTATAACTATAACTATAACTATAATTATTATTATTATTATTATATTATTATTATTATTATTATGAAGAAGAAGAAGAAGAAGAAATAACAATAATAACGGAGATGGCGGGGAGAAGAACAAGAGAGCGTGGGGCCCGCAAGAGACGGCCGATGGAGCGGAGGGGAGGGGATTAGGCATAAAGAGGAAGGAAAACATAAGTTAAACGGGTGCGATCATACCAGCACTAGAGCACCGGATCCCATCAGAACTCCGCAGTTAAGCGTGCTTGGGCGAGAGTAGTACTAGGATGGGTGACCTCCTGGGAAGTCCTCGTGTTGCACCCCTTTTTGCGATTTTGGCAGTATAGTAGAGTCATCTTCTTCTTGCTCGTAATTATTTTTCTCCGTCTTCCGGTTATTACTACTATTGTTATTATTACTATTGTTATAATTATAACTATAACTATAACTATAATTATTATTATTATTATTATATTATTATTATTATTATTATGAAGAAGAAGAAGAAGAAGAAATAACAATAATAACGGAGATGGCGGGGAGAAGAACAAGAGAGCGTGGGGCCCGCAAGAGACGGCCGATGGAGCGGAGGGGAGGGGATTAGGCATAAAGAGGAAGGAAAACATAAGTTAAACGGGTGCGATCATACCAGCACTAGAGCACCGGATCCCATCAGAACTCCGCAGTTAAGCGTGCTTGGGCGAGAGTAGTACTAGGATGGGTGACCTCCTGGGAAGTCCTCGTGTTGCACCCCTTTTTGCGATTTTGGCAGTATAGTAGAGTCATCTTCTTCTTGCTCGTAATTATTTTTCTCCGTCTTCCGGTTATTACTACTATTGTTATTATTACTATTGTTATAATTATAACTATAACTATAACTATAATTATTATTATTATTATTATATTATTATTATTATTATTATGAAGAAGAAGAAGAAGAAGAAGAAGAAATAACAATAATAACGGAGATGGCGGGGAGAAGAACAAGAGAGCGTGGGGCCCGCAAGAGACGGCCGATGGAGCGGAGGGGAGGGGATTAGGCATAAAGAGGAAGGAAAACATAAGTTAAACGGGTGCGATCATACCAGCACTAGAGCACCGGATCCCATCAGAACTCCGCAGTTAAGCGTGCTTGGGCGAGAGTAGTACTAGGATGGGTGACCTCCTGGGAAGTCCTCGTGTTGCACCCCTTTTTGCGATTTTGGCAGTATAGTAGAGTCATCTTCTTCTTGCTCGTAATTATTTTTCTCCGTCTTCCGGTTATTACTACTATTGTTATTATTACTATTGTTATAATTATAACTATAACTATAACTATAATAATTATTATTATTATTATATTATTATTATTATTATTATGAAGAAGAAGAAGAAGAAGAAGAAATAACAATAATAACGGAGATGGCGGGGAGAAGAACAAGAGAGCGTGGGGCCCGCAAGAGACGGCCGATGGAGCGGAGGGGAGGGGATTAGGCATAAAGAGGAAGGAAAACATAAGTTAAACGGGTGCGATCATACCAGCACCGGATCCCATCAGAACTCCGCAGTTAAGCGTGCTTGGGCGAGAGTAGTACTAGGATGGGTGACCTCCTGGGAAGTCCTCGTGTTGCACCCCTTTTTGCGATTTTGGCAGTATAGTAGAGTCATCTTCTTCTTGCTCGTAATTATTTTTCTCCGTCTTCCGGTTATTACTACTATTGTTATTATTACTATTGTTATAATTATAACTATAACTATAACTATAATTATTATTATTATTATTATATTATTATTATTATTATTATGAAGAAGAAGAAGAAGAAGAAATAACAATAATAACGGAGATGGCGGGGAGAAGAACAAGAGAGCGTGGGGCCCGCAAGAGACGGCCGATGGAGCGGAGGGGAGGGGATTAGGCATAAAGAGGAAGGAAAACATAAGTTAAACGGGTGCGATCATACCAGCACTAGAGCACCGGATCCCATCAGAACTCCGCAGTTAAGCGTGCTTGGGCGAGAGTAGTACTAGGATGGGTGACCTCCTGGGAAGTCCTCGTGTTGCACCCCTTTTTGCGATTTTGGCAGTATAGTAGAGTCATCTTCTTCTTGCTCGTAATTATTTTTCTCCGTCTTCCGGTTATTACTACTATTGTTATTATTACTATTGTTATAATTATAACTATAACTATAACTATAATTATTATTATTATTATTATATTATTATTATTATTATTATGAAGAAGAAGAAGAAGAAGAAGAAGAAATAACAATAATAACGGAGATGGCGGGGAGAAGAACAAGAGAGCGTGGGGCCCGCAAGAGACGGCCGATGGAGCGGAGGGGAGGGGATTAGGCATAAAGAGGAAGGAAAACATAAGTTAAACGGGTGCGATCATACCAGCACTAGAGCACCGGATCCCATCAGAACTCCGCAGTTAAGCGTGCTTGGGCGAGAGTAGTACTAGGATGGGTGACCTCCTGGGAAGTCCTTGTGTTGCACCCCTTTTTGCGATTTTGGCAGTATAGTAGAGTCATCTTCTTCTTGCTCGTAATTATTTTTCTCCGTCTTCCGGTTATTACTACTATTGTTATTATTACTATTGTTATAATTATAACTATAACTATAACTATAATTATTATTATTATTATTATATTATTATTATTATTATTATGAAGAAGAAGAAGAAGAAGAAGAAATAACAATAATAACGGAGATGGCGGGGAGAAGAACAAGAGAGCGTGGGGCCCGCAAGAGACGGCCGATGGAGCGGAGGGGAGGGGATTAGGCATAAAGAGGAAGGAAAACATAAGTTAAACGGGTGCGATCATACCAGCACTAGAGCACCGGATCCCATCAGAACTCCGCAGTTAAGCGTGCTTGGGCGAGAGTAGTACTAGGATGGGTGACCTCCTGGGAAGTCCTCGTGTTGCACCCCTTTTTGCGATTTTGGCAGTATAGTAGAGTCATCTTCTTCTTCCTCGTAATTATTTTTCTCCGTCTTCCGGTTATTACTACTATTGTTATTATTACTATTGTTATAATTATAACTATAACTATAACTATAATTATTATTATTATTATTATATTATTATTATTATTATTATGAAGAAGAAGAAGAAGAAGAAGAAATAACAATAATAACGGAGATGGCGGGGAGAAGAACAAGAGAGCGTGGGGCCCGCAAGAGACGGCCGATGGAGCGGAGGGGAGGGGATTAGGCATAAAGAGGAAGGAAAACATAAGTTAAACGGGTGCGATCATACCAGCACTAGAGCACCGGATCCCATCAGAACTCCGCAGTTAAGCGTGCTTGGGCGAGAGTAGTACTAGGATGGGTGACCTCCTGGGAAGTCCTCGTGTTGCACCCCTTTTTGCGATTTTGGCAGTATAGTAGAGTCATCTTCTTCTTGCTCGTAATTATTTTTCTCCGTCTTCCGGTTATTACTACTATTGTTATTATTACTATTGTTATAATTATAACTATAACTATAACTATAATTATTATTATTATTATTATTATATTATTATTATTATTATGAAGAAGAAGAAGAAGAAGAAGAAATAACAATAATAACGGAGATGGCGGGGAGAAGAACAAGAGAGCGTAGGGCCCGCAAGAGACGGCCGATGGAGCGGAGGGGAGGGGATTAGGCATAAAGAGGAAGGAAAACATAAGTTAAACGGGTGCGATCATACCAGCACTAGAGCACCGGATCCCATCAGAACTCCGCAGTTAAGCGTGCTTGGGCGAGAGTAGTACTAGGATGGGTGACCTCCTGGAAAGTCCTCGTGTTGCACCCCTTTTTGCGATTTTGGCAGTATAGTAGAGTCATCTTCTTCTTGCTCGTAATTATTTTTCTCCGTCTTCCGGTTATTACTACTATTGTTATTATTACTATTGTTATAATTATAACTATAACTATAACTATAATTATTATTATTATTATTATATTATTATTATTATTATTATGAAGAAGAAGAAGAAGAAGAAGAAATAACAATAATAACGGAGATGGCGGGGAGAAGAACAAGAGAGCGTGGGGCCCGCAAGAGACGGCCGATGGAGCGGAGGGGAGGGGATTAGGCATAAAGAGGAAGGAAAACATAAGTTAAACGGGTGCGATCATACCAGCACTAGAGCACCGGAACCCATCAGAACTCCGCAGTTAAGCGTGCTTGGGCGAGAGTAGTACTAGGATGGGTGACCTCCTGGGAAGTCCTCGTGTTGCACCCCTTTTTGCGATTTTGGCAGTATAGTAGAGTCATCTTCTTCTTGCTCGTAATTATTTTTCTCCGTCTTCCGGTTATTACTACTATTGTTATTATTACTATTGTTATAATTATAACTATAACTATAACTATAATTATTATTATTATTATTATATTATTATTATTATTATTATGAAGAAGAAGAAGAAGAAGAAGAAATAACAATAATAACGGAGATGGCGGAGAGAAGAACAAGAGAGCGTGGGGCCCGCAAGAGACGGCCGATGGAGCGGAGGGGAGGGGATTAGGCATAAAGAGGAAGGAAAACATAAGTTAAACGGGTGCGATCATACCAGCACTAGAGCACCGGATCCCATCAGAACTCCGCAGTTAAGCGTGCTTGGGCGAGAGTAGTACTAGGATGGGTGACCTCCTGGGAAGTCCTCGTGTTGCACCCCTTTTTGCGATTTTGGCAGTATAGTAGAGTCATCTTCTTCTTGCTCGTAATTATTTTTCTCCGTCTTCCGGTTATTACTACTATTGTTATTATTACTATTGTTATAATTATAACTATAACTATAACTATAATTATTATTATTATTATTATTATATTATTATTATTATTATTATGAAGAAGAAGAAGAAGAAGAAATAACAATAATAACGGAGATGGCGGGGAGAAGAACAAGAGAGCGTGGGGCCCGCAAGAGACGGCCGATGGAGCGGAGGGGAGGGGATTAGGCATAAAGAGGAAGGAAAACATAAGTTAAACGGGTGCGATCATACCAGCACTAGAGCACCGGATCCCATCAGAACTCCGCAGTTAAGCGTGCTTGGGCGAGAGTAGTACTAGGATGGGTGACCTCCTGGGAAGTCCTCGTGTTGCACCCCTTTTTGCGATTTTGGCAGTATAGTAGAGTCATCTTCTTCTTGCTCGTAATTATTTTTCTCCGTCTTCCGGTTATTACTACTATTGTTATTATTACTATTGTTATAATTATAACTATAACTATAACTATAATTATTATTATTATTATTATATTATTATTATTATTATTATGAAGAAGAAGAAGAAGAAGAAGAAATAACAATAATAACGGAGATGGCGGGGAGAAGAACAAGAGAGCGTGGGGCCCGCAAGAGACGGCCGATGGAGCGGAGGGGAGGGGATTAGGCATAAAGAGGAAGGAAAACATAAGTTAAACGGGTGCGATCATACCAGCACTAGAGCACCGGATCCCATCAGAACTCCGCAGTTAAGCGTGCTTGGGCGAGAGTAGTACTAGGATGGGTGACCTCCTGGGAAGTCCTCGTGTTGCACCCCTTTTTGCGATTTTGGCAGTATAGTAGAGTCATCTTCTTCTTGCTCGTAATTATTTTTCTCCGTCTTCCGGTTATTACTACTATTGTTATAATTATAACTATAACTATAACTATAATTATTATTATTATTATTATATTATTATTATTATTATTATGAAGAAGAAGAAGAAGAAGAAGAAGAAATAACAATAATAACGGAGATGGCGGGGAGAAGAACAAGAGAGCGTGGGGCCCGCAAGAGACGGCCGATGGAGCGGAGGGGAGGGGATTAGGCATAAAGAGGAAGGAAAACATAAGTTAAACGGGTGCGATCATACCAGCACTTGAGCACCGGATCCCATCAGAACTCCGCAGTTAAGCGTGCTTGGGCGAGAGTAGTACTAGGATGGGTGACCTCCTGGGAAGTCCTCGTGTTGCACCCCTTTTTGCGATTTTGGCAGTATAGTAGAGTCATCTTCTTCTTGCTCGTAATTATTTTTCTCCGTCTTCCGGTTATTACTACTATTGTTATTATTACTATTGTTATAATTATAACTATAACTATAACTATAATTATTATTATTATTATTATATTATTATTATTATTATTATGAAGAAGAAGAAGAAGAAGAAGAAATAACAATAATAACGGAGATGGCGGGGAGAAGAACAAGAGAGCGTGGGGCCCGCAAGAGACGGCCGATGGAGCGGAGGGGAGGGGATTAGGCATAAAGAGGAAGGAAAACATAAGTTAAACGGGTGCGATCATACCAGCACTAGAGCACCGGATCCCATCAGAACTCCGCAGTTAAGCGTGCTTGGGCGAGAGTAGTACTAGGATGGGTGACCTCCTGGGAAGTCCTCGTGTTGCACCCCTTTTTGCGATTTTGGCAGTATAGTAGAGTCATCTTCTTCTTGCTCGTAATTATTTTTCTCCGTCTTCCGGTTATTACTACTATTGTTATTATTACTATTGTTATAATTATAACTATAACTATAACTATAATTATTATTATTATTATTATATTATTATTATTATTATTATGAAGAAGAAGAAGAAGAAGAAATAACAATAATAACGGAGATGGCGGGGAGAAGAACAAGAGAGCGTGGGGCCCGCAAGAGACGGCCGATGGAGCGGAGGGGAGGGGATTAGGCATAAAGAGGAAGGAAAACATAAGTTAAACGGGTGCGATCATACCAGCACCGGATTCCATCAGAACTCCGCAGTTAAGCGTGCTTGGGCGAGAGTAGTACTAGGATGGGTGACCTCCTGGGAAGTCCTCGTGTTGCACCCCTTTTTGCGATTTTGGCAGTATAGTAGAGTCATCTTCTTCTTGCTCGTAATTATTTTTCTCCGTCTTCCGGTTATTACTACTATTGTTATTATTACTATTGTTATAATTATAACTATAACTATAACTATAATTATTATTATTATTATTATATTATTATTATTATTATTATGAAGAAGAAGAAGAAGAAATAACAATAATAACGGAGATGGCGGGGAGAAGAACAAGAGAGCGTGGGGCCCGCAAGAGACGGCCGATGGAGCGGAGGGGAGGGGATTAGGCATAAAGAGGAAGGAAAACATAAGTTAAACGGGTGCGATCATACCAGCACTAGAGCACCGGATCCCATCAGAACTCCGCAGTTAAGCGTGCTTGGGCGAGAGTAGTACTAGGATGGGTGACCTCCTGGGAAGTCCTTGTGTTGCACCCCTTTTTGCGATTTTGGCAGTATAGTAGAGTCATCTTCTTCTTGCTTGTAATTATTTTTCTCCGTCTTCCGGTTATTACTACTATTGTTATTATTACTATTGTTATAATTATAACTATAACTATAACTATAATTATTATTATTATTATATTATTATTATTATTATTATGAAGAAGAAGAAGAAGAAGAAGAAATAACAATAATAACGGAGATGGCGGGGAGAAGAACAAGAGAGCGTGGGGCCCGCAAGAGACGGCCGATGGAGCGGAGGGGATGGGATTAGGCATAAAGAGGAAGGAAAACATAAGTTAAACGGGTGCGATCATACCAGCACTAGAGCACCGGATCCCATCAGAACTCCGCAGTTAAGCGTGCTTGGGCGAGAGTAGTACTAGGATGGGTGACCTCCTGGGAAGTCCTCGTGTTGCACCCCTTTTTGCGATTTTGGCAGTATAGTAGAGTCATCTTCTTCTTCCTCGTAATTATTTTTCTCCGTCTTCCGGTTATTACTACTATTGTTATTATTACTATTGTTATAATTATAACTATAACTATAACTATAATTATTATTATTATTATTATATTATTATTATTATTATTATGAAGAAGAAGAAGAAGAAGAAGAAATAACAATAATAACGGAGGTGGCGGGGAGAAGAACAAGAGAGCGTGGGGCCCGCAAGAGACGGCCGATGGAGCGGAGGGGAGGGGATTAGGCATAAAGAGGAAGGAAAACATAAGTTAAACGGGTGCGATCATACCAGCACTAGAGCACCGGATCCCATCAGAACTCCGCAGTTAAGCGTGCTTGGGCGAGAGTAGTACTAGGATGGGTGACCTCCTGGGAAGTCCTCGTGTTGCACCCCTTTTTGCGATTTTGGCAGTATAGTAGAGTCATCTTCTTCTTGCTCGTAATTATTTTTCTCCGTCTTCCGGTTATTACTACTATTGTTATTATTACTATTGTTATAATTATAACTATAACTATAACTATAATTATTATTATTATTATTATATTATTATTATTATTATTATGAAGAAGAAGAAGAAGAAGAAGAAATAACAATAATAACGGAGATGGCGGGGAGAAGAACAAGAGAGCGTGGGGCCCGCAAGAGACGGCCGATGGAGCGGAGGGGAGGGGATTAGGCATAAAGAGGAAGGAAAACATAAGTTAAACGGGTGCGATCATACCAGCACTAGAGCACCGGATCCCATCAGAACTCCGCAGTTAAGCGTGCTTGGGCGAGAGTAGTACTAGGATGGGTGACCTCCTGGGAAGTCCTCGTGTTGCACCCCTTTTTGCGATTTTGGCAGTATAGTAGAGTCATCTTCTTCTTGCTCGTAATTATTTTTCTCCGTCTTCCGGTTATTACTACTATTGTTATTATTACTATTGTTATAATTATAACTATAACTATAACTATAATAATTATTATTATTATTATATTATTATTATTATTATTATGAAGAAGAAGAAGAAGAAGAAGAAGAAATAACAATAATAACGGAGATGGCGGGGAGAAGAACAAGAGAGCGTGGGGCCCGCAAGAGACGGCCGATGGAGCGGAGGGGAGGGGATTAGGCATAAAGAGGAAGGAAAACATAAGTTAAACGGGTGCGATCATACCAGCACTAGAGCACCGGATCCCATCAGAACTCCGCAGTTAAGCGTGCTTGGGCGAGAGTAGTACTAGGATGGGTGACCTCCTGGGAAGTCCTCGTGTTGCACCCCTTTTTGCGATTTTGGCAGTATAGTAGAGTCATCTTCTTCTTGCTCGTAATTATTTTTCTCCGTCTTCCGGTTATTACTACTATTGTTATTATTACTATTGTTATAATTATAACTATAACTATAACTATAATTATTATTATTATTATTATATTATTATTATTATTATTATGAAGAAGAAGAAGAAGAAGAAGAAGAAGAAGAAGAAGAAATAACAATAATAACGGAGATGGCGGGGAGAAGAACAAGAGAGCGTGGGGCCCGCAAGAGACGGCCGATGGAGCGGAGGGGAGGGGATTAGGCATAAAGAGTAAGGAAAACATAAGTTAAACGGGTGCGATCATACCAGCAATAGAGCACCGGATCCCATCAGAACTCCGCAGTTAAGCGTGCTTGGGCGAGAGTAGTACTAGGATGGGTGACCTCCTGGGAAGTCCTCGTGTTGCACCCCTTTTTGCGATTTTGGCAGTATAGTAGAGTCATCTTCTTCTTGCTCGTAATTATTTTTCTCCGTCTTCCGGTTATTACTACTATTGTTATTATTACTATTGTTATAATTATAACTATAACTATAACTATAATTATTATTATTATTATTATATTATTATTATTATTATTATTATGAAGAAGAAGAAGAAGAAGAAGAAATAACAATAATAACGGAGATGGCGGGGAGAAGAACAAGAGAGCGTGGGGCCCGCAAGAGACGGCCGATGGAGCGGAGGGGAGGGGATTAGGCATAAAGAGGAAGGAAAACATAAGTTAAACGGGTGCGATCATACCAGCACTAGAGCACCGGATCCCATCAGAACTCCGCAGTTAAGCGTGCTTGGGCGAGAGTAGTACTAGGATGGGTGACCTCCTGGGAAGTCCTCGTGTTGCACCCCTTTTTGCGATTTTGGCAGTATAGTAGAGTCATCTTCTTCTTGCTCGTAATTATTTTTCTCCGTCTTCCGGTTATTACTACTATTGTTATTATTACTATTGTTATAATTATAACTATAACTATAACTATAATTATTATTATTATTATTATATTATTATTATTATTATTATGAAGAAGAAGAAGAAGAAGAAGAAGAAGAAGAAGAAATAACAATAATAACGGAGATGGCGGGGAGAAGAACAAGAGAGCGTGGGGCCCGCAAGAGACGGCCGATGGAGCGGAGGGGAGGGGATTAGGCATAAAGAGGAAGGAAAACATAAGTTAAACGGGTGCGATCATACCAGCACTAGAGCACCGGATCCCATCAGAACTCCGCAGTTAAGCGTGCTTGGGCGAGAGTAGTACTAGGATGGGTGACCTCCTGGGAAGTCCTCGTGTTGCACCCCTTTTTGCGATTTTGGCAGTATAGTAGAGTCATCTTCTTCTTGCTCGTAATTATTTTTCTCCGTCTTCCGGTTATTACTACTATTGTTATTATTACTATTGTTATAATTATAACTATAACTATAACTATAACTATAATTATTATTATTATTATTATATTATTATTATTATTATTATGAAGAAGAAGAAGAAGAAGAAATAACAATAATAACGGAGATGGCGGGGAGAAGAACAAGAGAGCGTGGGGCCCGCAAGAGACGGCCGATGGAGCGGAGGGGAGGGGATTAGGCATAAAGAGGAAGGAAAACATAAGTTAAACGGGTGCGATCATACCAGCACTAGAGCACCGGATCCCATCAGAACTCCGCAGTTAAGCGTGCTTGGGCGAGAGTAGTACTAGGATGGGTGACCTCCTGGGAAGTCCTCGTGTTGCACCCCTTTTTGCGATTTTGGCAGTATAGTAGAGTCATCTTCTTCTTGCTCGTAATTATTTTTCTCCGTCTTCCGGTTATTACTACTATTGTTATTATTACTATTGTTATAATTATAACTATAACTATAACTATAATTATTATTATTATTATTATATTATTATTATTATTATGAAGAAGAAGAAGAAGAAGAAGAAATAACAATAATAACGGAGATGGCGGGGAGAAGAACAAGAGAGCGTGGGGCCCGCAAGAGACGGCCGATGGAGCGGAGGGGAGGGGATTAGGCATAAAGAGGAAGGAAAACATAAGTTAAACGGGTGCGATCATACCAGCACTAGAGCACCGGATCCCATCAGAACTCCGCAGTTAAGCGTGCTTGGGCGAGAGTAGTACTAGGATGGGTGACCTCCTGGGAAGTCCTCGTGTTGGACCCCTTTTTGCGATTTTGGCAGTATAGTAGAGTCATCTTCTTCTTGCTCGTAATTATTTTTCTCCGTCTTCCGGTTATTACTACTATTGTTATTATTACTATTGTTATAATTATAACTATAACTATAACTATAATTATTATTATTATTATTATATTATTATTATTATTATTATGAAGAAGAAGAAGAAGAAGAAGAAGAAGAAATAACAATAATAACGGAGATGGCGGGGAGAAGAACAAGAGAGCGTGGGGCCCGCAAGAGACGGCCGATGGAGCGGAGGGGAGGGGATTAGGCATAAAGAGGAAGGAAAACATAAGTTAAACGGGTGCGATCATACCAGCACTAGAGCACCGGATCCCATCAGAACTCCGCAGTTAAGCGTGCTTGGGCGAGAGTAGTACTAGGATGGGTGACCTCCTGGGAAGTCCTCGTGTTGCACCCCTTTTTGCGATTTTGGCAGTATAGTAGAGTCATCTTCTTCTTGCTCGTAATTATTTTTCTCCGTCTTCCGGTTATTACTACTATTGTTATTATTACTATTGTTATAATTATAACTATAACTATAACTATAATTATTATTATTATTATTATATTATTATTATTATTATTATGAAGAAGAAGAAGAAGAAGAAGAAGAAGAAGAAATAACAATAATAACGGAGATGGCGGGGAGAAGAACAAGAGAGCGTGGGGCCCGCAAGAGACGGCCGATGGAGCGGAGGGGAGGGGATTAGGCATAAAGAGGAAGGAAAACATAAGTTAAACGGGTGCGATCATACCAGCACTAGAGCACCGGATCCCATCAGAACTCCGCAGTTAAGCGTGCGTGGGCGAGAGTAGTACTAGGATGGGTGACCTCCTGGGAAGTCCTCGTGTTGCACCCCTTTTTGCGATTTTGGCAGTATAGTAGAGTCATCTTCTTCTTGCTCGTAATTATTTTTCTCCGTCTTCCGGTTATTACTACTATTGTTATTATTACTATTGTTATAATTATAACTATAACTATAACTATAATTATTATTATTATTATTATATTATTATTATTATTATTATGAAGAAGAAGAAGAAGAAGAAGAAGAAATAACAATAATAACGGAGATGGCGGGGAGAAGAACAAGAGAGCGTGGGGCCCGCAAGAGACGGCCGATGGAGCGGAGGGGAGGGGATTAGGCATAAAGAGGAAGGAAAACATAAGTTAAACGGGTGCGATCATACCAGCACTAGAGCACCGGATCCCATCAGAACTCCGCAGTTAAGCGTGCTTGGGCGAGAGTAGTACTAGGATGGGTGACCTCCTGGGAAGTCCTCGTGTTGCACCCCTTTTTGCGATTTTGGCAGTATAGTAGAGTCATCTTCTTCTTGCTCGTAATTATTTTTCTCCGTCTTCCGGTTATTACTACTATTGTTATTATTACTATTGTTATAATTATAACTATAACTATAACTATAATAATTATTATTATTATTATATTATTATTATTATTATTATGAAGAAGAAGAAGAAGAAGAAGAAGAAATAACAATAATAACGGAGATGGCGGGGAGAAGAACAAGAGAGCGTGGGGCCCGCAAGAGACGGCCGATGGAGCGGAGGGGAGGGGATTAGGCATAAAGAGGAAGGAAAACATAAGTTAAACGGGTGCGATCATACCAGCACTAGAGCACCGGATCCCATCAGAACTCCGCAGTTAAGCGTGCTTGGGCGAGAGTAGTACTAGGATGGGTGACCTCCTGGGAAGTCCTCGTGTTGCACCCCTTTTTGCGATTTTGGCAGTATAGTAGAGTCATCTTCTTCTTGCTCGTAATTATTTTTCTCCGTCTTCCGGTTATTACTACTATTGTTATTATTACTATTGTTATAATTATAACTATAACTATAACTATAATTATTATTATTATTATTATATTATTATTATTATTATTATGAAGAAGAAGAAGAAGAAGAAGAAGAAATAACAATAATAACGGAGATGGCGGGGAGAAGAACAAGAGAGCGTGGGGCCCGCAAGAGACGGCCGATGGAGCGGAGGGGAGGGGATTAGGCATAAAGAGGAAGGAAAACATAAGTTAAACGGGTGCGATCATACCAGCACTAGAGCACCGGATCCCATCAGAACTCCGCAGTTAAGAGTGCTTGGGCGAGAGTAGTACTAGGATGGGTGACCTCCTGGGAAGTCCTCGTGTTGCACCCCTTTTTGCGATTTTGGCAGTATAGTAGAGTCATCTTCTTCTTGCTCGTAATTATTTTTCTCCGTCTTCCGGTTATTACTACTATTGTTATTATTACTATTGTTATAATTATAACTATAACTATAACTATAATTATTATTATTATTATTATATTATTATTATTATTATTATTATGAAGAAGAAGAAGAAGAAGAAGAAGAAATAACAATAATAACGGAGATGGCGGGGAGAAGAACAAGAGAGCGTGGGGCCCGCAAGAGACGGCCGATGGAGCGGAGGGGAGGGGATTAGGCATAAAGAGGAAGGAAAACATAAGTTAAACGGGTGCGATCATACCAGCACTAGAGCACCGGATCCCATCAGAACTCCGCAGTTAAGCGTGCTTGGGCGAGAGTAGTACTAGGATGGGTGACCTCCTGGGAAGTCCTCGTGTTGCACCCCTTTTTGCGATTTTGGCAGTATAGTAGAGTCATCTTCTTCTTGCTCGTAATTATTTTTCTCCGTCTTCCGGTTATTACTACTATTGTTATTATTACTATTGTTATAATTATAACTATAACTATAACTATAATTATTATTATTATTATTATATTATTATTATTATTATTATGAAGAAGAAGAAGAAGAAGAAGAAGAAATAACAATAATAACGGAGATGGCGGGGAGAAGAACAAGAGAGCGTGGGGCCCGCAAGAGACGGCCGATGGAGCGGAGGGGAGGGGATTAGGCATAAAGAGGAAGGAAAACATAAGTTAAACGGGTGCGATCATACCAGCACTAGAGCACCGGATCCCATCAGAACTCCGCAGTTAAGCGTGCTTGGGCGAGAGTAGTACTAGGATGGGTGACCTCCTGGGAAGTCCTCGTGTTGCACCCTTTTTTGCGATTTTGGCAGTATAGTAGAGTCATCTTCTTCTTGCTCGTAATTATTTTTCTCCGTCTTCCGGTTATTACTACTATTGTTATTATTACTATTGTTATAATTATAACTATAACCTATAATTATTATTATTATTATTATATTATTATTATTATTATTATGAAGAAGAAGAAGAAGAAGAAGAAGAAGAAATAACAATAATAACGGAGATGGCGGGGAGAAGAACAAGAGAGCGTGGGGCCCGCAAGAGACGGCCGATGGAGCGGAGGGGAGGGGATTAGGCATAAAGAGGAAGGAAAACATAAGTTAAACGGGTGCGATCATACCAGCACTAGAGCACCGGATCCCATCAGAACTCCGCAGTTAAGCGTGCTTGGGCGAGAGTAGTACTAGGATGGGTGACCCTCCTGGGAAGTCCCTCGTGTTGCACCCCCTTTTTGCGATTTTGGCAGTATAGTAGAGTCATCTTCTTCTTGCTCGTAATTATTTTTCTCCGTCTTCCGGTTATTACTACTATTGTTATTATTACTATTGTTATAATTATAACTATAACTATAACTATAATAATTATTATTATTATTATATTATTATTATTATTATTATGAAGAAGAAGAAGAAGAAGAAGAAGAAGAAATAACAATAATAACGGAGATGGCGGGGAGAAGAACAAGAGAGCGTGGGGCCCGCAAGAGACGGCCGATGGAGCGGAGGGGAGGGATTAGGCATAAAGAGGAAGGAAAACATAAGTTAAACGGGTGCGATCATACCAGCACTAGAGCACCGGATCCCATCAGAACTCCGCAGTTAAGCGTGCTTGGGCGAGAGTAGTACTAGGATGGGTGACCTCCTGGGAAGTCCTCGTGTTGCACCCCTTTTTTGCGATTTTGGCAGTATAGTAGAGTCATCTTCTTCTTGCTCGTAATTATTTTTCTCCGTCTTCCGGTTATTACTACTATTGTTATTATTACTATTGTTATAATTATAACTATAACTATAACTATAATTATTATTATTATTATTATATTATTATTATTATTATTATGAAGAAGAAGAAGAAGAAGAAGAAATAACAATAATAACGGAGATGGCGGGGAGAAGAACAAGAGAGCGTGGGGCCCGCAAGAGACGGCCGATGGAGCGGAGGGGAGGGGATTAGGCATAAAGAGGAAGGAAAACATAAGTTAAACGGGTGCGATCATACCAGCACTAGAGCACCGGATCCCATCAGAACTCCGCAGTTAAGCGTGCTTGGGCGAGAGTAGTACTAGGATGGGTGTCCTCCTGGGAAGTCCTCGTGTTGCACCCCTTTTTGCGATTTTGGCAGTATAGTAGAGTCATCTTCTTCTTGCTCGTAATTATTTTTCTCCGTCTTCCGGTTATTACTACTATTGTTATTATTACTATTGTTATAATTATAACTATAACTATAACTATAATTATTATTATTATTATTATATTATTATTATTATTATTATTATGAAGAAGAAGAAGAAGAAGAAGAAGAAATAACAATAATAACGGAGATGGCGGGGAGAAGAACAAGAGAGCGTGGGGCCCGCAAGAGACGGCCGATGGAGCGGAGGGGAGGGGATTAGGCATAAAGAGGAAGGAAAACATAAGTTAAACGTGTGCGATCATACCAGCACTAGAGCACCGGATCCCATCAGAACTCCGCAGTTAAGCGTGCTTGGGCGAGAGTAGTACTAGGATGGGTGACCTCCTGGGAAGTCCTCGTGTTGCACCCCTTTTTGCGATTTTGGCAGTATAGTAGAGTCATCTTCTTCTTGCTCGTAATTATTTTTCTCCGTCTTCCGGTTATTACTACTATTGTTATTATTACTATTGTTATAATTATAACTATAACTATAACTATAATTATTATTATTATTATTATATTATTATTATTATTATTATGAAGAAGAAGAATAAGAAGAAGAAGAAGAAATAACAATAATAACGGAGATGGCGGGGAGAAGAACAAGAGAGCGTGGGGCCCGCAAGAGACGGCCGATGGAGCGGAGGGGAGGGGATTAGGCATAAAGAGGAAGGAAAACATAAGTTAAACGGGTGCGATCATACCAGCACTAGAGCACCGGATCCCATCAGAACTCCGCAGTTAAGCGTGCTTGGGCGAGAGTAGTACTAGGATGGGTGACCTCCTGGGAAGTCCTCGTGTTGCACCCCTTTTTGCGATTTTGGCAGTATAGTAGAGTCATCTTCTTCTTGCTCGTAATTATTTTTCTCCGTCTTCCGGTTATTACTACTATTGTTATTATTACTATTGTTATAAATTATAACTATAACTATAATTATTATTATTATTATTATATTATTATTATTATTATTATGAAGAAGAAGAAGAAGAAGAAGAAGAAGAAATAACAATAATAACGGAGATGGCGGGGAGAAGAACAAGAGAGCGTGGGGCCCGCAAGAGACGGCCGATGGAGCGGAGGGGAGGGGATTAGGCATAAAGAGGAAGGAAAACATAAGTTAAACGGGTGCGATCATACCAGCACTAGAGCACCGGATCCCATCAGAACTCCGCAGTTAAGCGTGCTTGGGCGAGAGTAGTACTAGGATGGGTGACCTCCTGGGAAGTCCTCGTGTTGCACCCCTTTTTGCGATTTTGGCAGTATAGTAGAGTCATCTTCTTCTTGCTCGTAATTATTTTTCTCCGTCTTCCGGTTATTACTACTATTGTTATTATTACTATTGTTATAATTATAACTATAACTATAACTATAATTATTATTATTATTATTATATTATTATTATTATTATGAAGAAGAAGAAGAAGAAGAAATAACAATAATAACGGAGATGGCGGGGAGAAGAACAAGAGAGCGTGGGGCCCGCAAGAGACGGCCGATGGAGCGGCGGGGAGGGGATTAGGCATAAAGAGGAAGGAAAACATAAGTTAAACGGGTGCGATCATACCAGCACTAGAGCACCGGATCCCATCAGAACTCCGCAGTTAAGCGTGCTTGGGCGAGAGTAGTACTAGGATGGGTGACCTCCTGGGAAGTCCTCGTGTTGCACCCCTTTTTGCGATTTTGGCAGTATAGTAGAGTCATCTTCTTCTTGCTCGTAATTATTTTTCTCCGTCTTCCGGTTATTACTACTATTGTTATTATTACTATTGTTATAATTATAACTATAACTATAACTATAATTATTATTATTATTATTATATTATTATTATTATTATTATGAAGAAGAAGAAGAAGAAGAAGAAGAAATAACAATAATAACGGAGATGGCGGGGAGAAGAACAAGAGAGCGTGGGGCCCGCAAGAGACGGCCGATGGAGCGGAGGGGAGGGGATTTGGCATAAAGAGGAAGGAAAACATAAGTTAAACGGGTGCGATCATACCAGCACTAGAGCACCGGATCCCATCAGAACTCCGCAGTTAAGCGTGCTTGGGCGAGAGTAGTACTAGGATGGGTGACCTCCTGGGAAGTCCTCGTGTTGCACCCCTTTTTGCGATTTTGGCAGTATAGTAGAGTCATCTTCTTCTTGCTCGTAATTATTTTTCTCCGTCTTCCGGTTATTACTACTATTGTTATTATTACTATTGTTATAATTATAACTATAACTATAACTATAATTATTATTATTATTATTATATTATTATTATTATTATTATGAAGAAGAAGAAGAAGAAGAAGAAATAACAATAATAACGGAGATGGCGGGGAGAAGAACAAGAGAGCGTGGGGCCCGCAAGAGACGGCCGATGGAGCGGAGGGGAGGGGATTAGGCATAAAGAGGAAGGAAAACATAAGTTAAACGGGTGCGATCATACCAGCACTAGAGCACCGGATCCCATCAGAACTCCGCAGTTAAGCGTGCTTGGGCGAGAGTAGTACTAGGATGGGTGACCTCCTGGGAAGTCCTCGTGTTGCACCCCTTTTTGCGATTTTGGCAGTATAGTAGAGTCATCTTCTTCTTGCTCGTAATTATTTTTCTCCGTCTTCCGGTTATTACTACTATTGTTATTATTACTATTGTTATAATTATAACTATAACTATAACTATAATTATTATTATTATTATTATATTATTATTATTATTATTATGAAGAAGAAGAAGAAGAAGAAATAACAATAATAACGGAGATGGCGGGGAGAAGAACAAGAGAGCGTGGGGCCCGCAAGAGACGGCCGATGGAGCGGAGGGGAGGGGATTTGGCATAAAGAGGAAGGAAAACATAAGTTAAACGGGTGCGATCATACCAGCACTAGAGCACCGGATCCCATCAGAACTCCGCAGTTAAGCGTGCTTGGGCGAGAGTAGTACTAGGATGGGTGACCTCCTGGGAAGTCCTCGTGTTGCACCCCTTTTTGCGATTTTGGCAGTATAGTAGAGTCATCTTCTTCTTGCTCGTAATTATTTTTCTCCGTCTTCCGGTTATTACTACTATTGTTATTATTACTATTGTTATAATTATAACTATAACTATAACTATAATTATTATTATTATTATTATATTATTATTATTATTATTATGAAGAAGAAGAAGAAGAAGAAGAAATAACAATAATAACGGAGATGGCGGGGAGAAGAACAAGAGAGCGTGGGGCCCGCAAGAGACGGCCGATGGAGCGGAGGGGAGGGGATTAGGCATAAAGAGGAAGGAAAACATAAGTTAAACGGGTGCGATCATACCAGCACTAGAGCACCGGATCCCATCAGAACTCCGCAGTTAAGCGTGCTTGGGCGAGAGTAGTACTAGGATGGGTGACCTCCTGGGAAGTCCTCGTGTTGCACCCCTTTTTGCGATTTTGGCAGTGTAGTAGAGTCATCTTCTTCTTGCTCGTAATTATTTTTCTCCGTCTTCCGGTTATTACTACTATTGTTATTATTACTATTGTTATAATTATAACTATAACTATAACTATAATTATTATTATTATTATTATATTATTATTATTATTATTATGAAGAAGAAGAAGAAGAAGAAGAAATAACAATAATAACGGAGATGGCGGGGAGAAGAACAAGAGAGCGTGGGGCCCGCAAGAGACGGCCGATGGAGCGGAGGGGAGGGGATTAGGCATAAAGAGGAAGGAAAACATAAGTTAAACGGGTGCGATCATACCAGCACTAGAGCACCGGATCCCATCAGAACTCCGCAGTTAAGCGTGCTTGGGCGAGAGTAGTACTAGGATGGGTGACGTCCTGGGAAGTCCTCGTGTTGCACCCCTTTTTGCGATTTTGGCAGTATAGTAGAGTCATCTTCTTCTTGCTCGTAATTATTTTTCTCCGTCTTCCGGTTATTACTACTATTGTTATTATTACTATTGTTATAATTATAACTATAACTATAACTATAATTATTATTATTATTATTATATTATTATTATTATTATTATGAAGAAGAAGAAGAAGAAGAAATAACAATAATAACGGAGATGGCGGGGAGAAGAACAAGAGAGCGTGGGGCCCGCAAGAGACGGCCGATGGAGCGGAGGGGAGGGGATTAGGCATAAAGAGGAAGGAAAACATAAGTTAAACGGGTGCGATCATACCAGCACTAGAGCACCGGATCCCATCAGAACTCCGCAGTTAAGCGTGCTTGGGCGAGAGTAGTACTAGGATGGGTGACCTCCTGGGAAGTCCTCGTGTTGCACCCTTTTTTGCGATTTTGGCAGTATAGTAGAGTCATCTTCTTCTTGCTCGTAATTATTTTTCTCCGTCTTCCGGTTATTACTACTATTGTTATTATTACTATTGTTATAATTATAACTATAACTATAACTATAATTATTATTATTATTATTATATTATTATTATTATTATTATGAAGAAGAAGAAGAAGAAATAACAATAATAACGGAGATGGCGGGGAGAAGAACAAGAGAGCGTGGGGCCCGCAAGAGACGGCCGATGGAGCGGAGGGGAGGGGATTAGGCATAAAGAGGAAGGAAAACATAAGTTAAACGGGTGCGATCATACCAGCACTAGAGCACCGGATCCCATCAGAACTCCGCAGTTAAGCGTGCTTGGGCGAGAGTAGTACTAGGATGGGTGACCTCCTGGGAAGTCCTCGTGTTGCACCCCTTTTTGCGATTTTGGCAGTATAGTAGAGTCATCTTCTTCTTGCTCGTAATTATTTTTCTCCGTCTTCCGGTTATTACTACTATTGTTATTATTACTATTGTTATAATTATAACTATAACTATAATTATTATTATTATTATTATATTATTATTATTATTATTATGAAGAAGAAGAAGAAGAAGAAGAAGAAGAAGAAATAACAATAATAACGGAGATGGCGGGGAGAAGAACAAGAGAGCGTGGGGCCCGCAAGAGACGGCCGATGGAGCGGAGGGGAGGGGATTAGGCATAAAGAGGAAGGAAAACATAAGTTAAACGGGTGCGATCATACCAGCACTAGAGCACCGGATCCCATCAGAACTCCGCAGTTAAGCGTGCTTGGGCGAGAGTAGTACTAGGATGGGTGACCTCCTGGGAAGTCCTCGTGTTGCACCCCTTTTTGCGATTTTGGCAGTATAGTAGAGTCATCTTCTTCTTGCTCGTAATTATTTTTCTCCGTCTTCCGGTTATTACTACTATTGTTATTATTACTATTGTTATAATTATAACTATAACTATAACTATAATTATTATTATTATTATTATATTATTATTATTATTATTATGAAGAAGAAGAAGAAGAAGAAATAACAATAATAACGGAGATGGCGGGGAGAAGAACAAGAGAGCGTGGGGCCCGCAAGAGACGGCCGATGGAGCGGCGGGGAGGGGATTAGGCATAAAGAGGAAGGAAAACATAAGTTAAACGGGTGCGATCATACCAGCACTAGAGCACCGGATCCCATCAGAACTCCGCAGTTAAGCGTGCTTGGGCGAGAGTAGTACTAGGATGGGTGACCTCCTGGGAAGTCCTCGTGTTGCACCCCTTTTTGCGATTTTGGCAGTATAGTAGAGTCATCTTCTTCTTGCTCGTAATTATTTTTCTCCGTCTTCCGGTTATTACTACTATTGTTATTATTACTATTGTTATAATTATAACTATAACTATAACTATAATTATTATTATTATTATTATATTATTATTATTATTATTATGAAGAAGAAGAAGAAGAAGAAGAAGAAATAACAATAATAACGGAGATGGCGGGGAGAAGAACAAGAGAGCGTGGGGCCCGCAAGAGACGGCCGATGGAGCGGAGGGGAGGGGATTAGGCATAAAGAGGAAGGAAAACATAAGTTAAACGGGTGCGATCATACCAGCACTAGAGCACCGGATCCCATCAGAACTCCGCAGTTAAGCGTGCTTGGGCGAGAGTAGTACTAGGATGGGTGACCTCCTGGGAAGTCCTCGTGTTGCACCCCTTTTTGCGATTTTGGCAGTATAGTAGAGTCATCTTCTTCTTGCTCGTAATTATTTTTCTCCGTCTTCCGGTTATTACTACTATTGTTATTATTACTATTGTTATAATTATAACTATAACTATAACTATAATTATTATTATTATTATTATATTATTATTATTATTATTATGAAGAAGAAGAAGAAGAAGAAGAAATAACAATAATAACGGAGATGGCGGGGAGAAGAACAAGAGAGCGTGGGGCCCGCAAGAGACGGCCGATGGAGCGGAGGGGAGGGGATTAGGCATAAAGAGGAAGGAAAACATAAGTTAAACGGGTGCGATCATACCAGCACTAGAGCACCGGATCCCATCAGAACTCCGCAGTTAAGCGTGCTTGGGCGAGAGTAGTACTAGGATGGGTGACCTCCTGGGAAGTCCTCGTGTTGCACCCCTTTTTGCGATTTTGGCAGTATAGTAGAGTCATCTTCTTCTTGCTCGTAATTATTTTTCTCCGTCTTCCGGTTATTACTACTATTGTTATTATTACTATTGTTATAATTATAACTATAACTATAACTATAATTATTATTATTATTATTATATTATTATTATTATTATTATGAAGAAGAAGAAGAAGAAGAAATAACAATAATAACGGAGATGGCGGGGAGAAGAACAAGAGAGCGTGGGGCCCGCAAGAGACGGCCGATGGAGCGGAGGGGAGGGGATTTGGCATAAAGAGGAAGGAAAACATAAGTTAAACGGGTGCGATCATACCAGCACTAGAGCACCGGATCCCATCAGAACTCCGCAGTTAAGCGTGCTTGGGCGAGAGTAGTACTAGGATGGGTGACCTCCTGGGAAGTCCTCGTGTTGCACCCCTTTTTGCGATTTTGGCAGTATAGTAGAGTCATCTTCTTCTTGCTCGTAATTATTTTTCTCCGTCTTCCGGTTATTACTACTATTGTTATTATTACTATTGTTATAATTATAACTATAACTATAACTATAATTATTATTATTATTATTATATTATTATTATTATTATTATGAAGAAGAAGAAGAAGAAGAAGAAATAACAATAATAACGGAGATGGCGGGGAGAAGAACAAGAGAGCGTGGGGCCCGCAAGAGACGGCCGATGGAGCGGAGGGGAGGGGATTAGGCATAAAGAGGAAGGAAAACATAAGTTAAACGGGTGCGATCATACCAGCACTAGAGCACCGGATCCCATCAGAACTCCGCAGTTAAGCGTGCTTGGGCGAGAGTAGTACTAGGATGGGTGACCTCCTGGGAAGTCCTCGTGTTGCACCCCTTTTTGCGATTTTGGCAGTGTAGTAGAGTCATCTTCTTCTTGCTCGTAATTATTTTTCTCCGTCTTCCGGTTATTACTACTATTGTTATTATTACTATTGTTATAATTATAACTATAACTATAACTATAATTATTATTATTATTATTATATTATTATTATTATTATTATGAAGAAGAAGAAGAAGAAGAAGAAATAACAATAATAACGGAGATGGCGGGGAGAAGAACAAGAGAGCGTGGGGCCCGCAAGAGACGGCCGATGGAGCGGAGGGGAGGGGATTAGGCATAAAGAGGAAGGAAAACATAAGTTAAACGGGTGCGATCATACCAGCACTAGAGCACCGGATCCCATCAGAACTCCGCAGTTAAGCGTGCTTGGGCGAGAGTAGTACTAGGATGGGTGACCTCCTGGGAAGTCCTCGTGTTGCACCCCTTTTTGCGATTTTGGCAGTATAGTAGAGTCATCTTCTTCTTGCTCGTAATTATTTTTCTCCGTCTTCCGGTTATTACTACTATTGTTATTATTACTATTGTTATAATTATAACTATAACTATAACTATAATTATTATTATTATTATTATTATATTATTATTATTATTATTATGAAGAAGAAGAAGAAGAAGAAATAACAATAATAACGGAGATGGCGGGGAGAAGAACAAGAGAGCGTGGGGCCCGCAAGAGACGGCCGATGGAGCGGAGGGGAGGGGATTAGGCATAAAGAGGAAGGAAAACATAAGTTAAACGGGTGCGATCATACCAGCACTAGAGCACCGGATCCCATCAGAACTCCGCAGTTAAGCGTGCTTGGGCGAGAGTAGTACTAGGATGGGTGACCTCCTGGGAAGTCCTCGTGTTGCACCCTTTTTTGCGATTTTGGCAGTATAGTAGAGTCATCTTCTTCTTGCTCGTAATTATTTTTCTCCGTCTTCCGGTTATTACTACTATTGTTATTATTACTATTGTTATAATTATAACTATAACTATAACTATAATTATTATTATTATTATTATATTATTATTATTATTATTATGAAGAAGAAGAAGAAGAAATAACAATAATAACGGAGATGGCGGGGAGAAGAACAAGAGAGCGTGGGGCCCGCAAGAGACGGCCGATGGAGCGGAGGGGAGGGGATTAGGCATAAAGAGGAAGGAAAACATAAGTTAAACGGGTGCGATCATACCAGCACTAGAGCACCGGATCCCATCAGAACTCCGCAGTTAAGCGTGCTTGGGCGAGAGTAGTACTAGGATGGGTGACCTCCTGGGAAGTCCTCGTGTTGCACCCCTTTTTGCGATTTTGGCAGTATAGTAGAGTCATCTTCTTCTTGCTCGTAATTATTTTTCTCCGTCTTCCGGTTATTACTACTATTGTTATTATTACTATTGTTATAATTATAACTATAACTATAATTATTATTATTATTATTATATTATTATTATTATTATTATGAAGAAGAAGAAGAAGAAGAAGAAGAAGAAATAACAATAATAACGGAGATGGCGGGGAGAAGAACAAGAGAGCGTGGGGCCCGCAAGAGACGGCCGATGGAGCGGAGGGGAGGGGATTAGGCATAAAGAGGAAGGAAAACATAAGTTAAACGGGTGCGATCATACCAGCACTAGAGCACCGGATCCCATCAGAACTCCGCAGTTAAGCGTGCTTGGGCGAGAGTAGTACTAGGATGGGTGACCTCCTGGGAAGTCCTCGTGTTGCACCCCTTTTTGCGATTTTGGCAGTATAGTAGAGTCATCTTCTTCTTGCTCGTAATTATTTTTCTCCGTCTTCCGGTTATTACTACTATTGTTATTATTACTATTGTTATAATTATAACTATAACTATAACTATAATTATTATTATTATTATTATATTATTATTATTATTATTATGAAGAAGAAGAAGAAGAAGAAATAACAATAATAACGGAGATGGCGGGGAGAAGAACAAGAGAGCGTGGGGCCCGCAAGAGACGGCCGATGGAGCGGCGGGGAGGGGATTAGGCATAAAGAGGAAGGAAAACATAAGTTAAACGGGTGCGATCATACCAGCACTAGAGCACCGGATCCCATCAGAACTCCGCAGTTAAGCGTGCTTGGGCGAGAGTAGTACTAGGATGGGTGACCTCCTGGGAAGTCCTCGTGTTGCACCCCTTTTTGCGATTTTGGCAGTATAGTAGAGTCATCTTCTTCTTGCTCGTAATTATTTTTCTCCGTCTTCCGGTTATTACTACTATTGTTATTATTACTATTGTTATAATTATAACTATAACTATAACTATAATTATTATTATTATTATTATATTATTATTATTATTATTATGAAGAAGAAGAAGAAGAAGAAGAAGAAATAACAATAATAACGGAGATGGCGGGGAGAAGAACAAGAGAGCGTGGGGCCCGCAAGAGACGGCCGATGGAGCGGAGGGGAGGGGATTAGGCATAAAGAGGAAGGAAAACATAAGTTAAACGGGTGCGATCATACCAGCACTAGAGCACCGGATCCCATCAGAACTCCGCAGTTAAGCGTGCTTGGGCGAGAGTAGTACTAGGATGGGTGACCTCCTGGGAAGTCCTCGTGTTGCACCCCTTTTTGCGATTTTGGCAGTATAGTAGAGTCATCTTCTTCTTGCTCGTAATTATTTTTCTCCGTCTTCCGGTTATTACTACTATTGTTATTATTACTATTGTTATAATTATAACTATAACTATAACTATAATTATTATTATTATTATTATATTATTATTATTATTATTATGAAGAAGAAGAAGAAGAAGAAATAACAATAATAACGGAGATGGCGGGGAGAAGAACAAGAGAGCGTGGGGCCCGCAAGAGACGGCCGATGGAGCGGAGGGGAGGGGATTAGGCATAAAGAGGAAGGAAAACATAAGTTAAACGGGTGCGATCATACCAGCACTAGAGCACCGGATCCCATCAGAACTCCGCAGTTAAGCGTGCTTGGGCGAGAGTAGTACTAGGATGGGTGACCTCCTGGGAAGTCCTCGTGTTGCACCCTTTTTTGCGATTTTGGCAGTATAGTAGAGTCATCTTCTTCTTGCTCGTAATTATTTTTCTCCGTCTTCCGGTTATTACTACTATTGTTATTATTACTATTGTTATAATTATAACTATAACTATAACTATAATTATTATTATTATTATTATATTATTATTATTATTATTATGAAGAAGAAGAAGAAGAAATAACAATAATAACGGAGATGGCGGGGAGAAGAACAAGAGAGCGTGGGGCCCGCAAGAGACGGCCGATGGAGCGGAGGGGAGGGGATTAGGCATAAAGAGGAAGGAAAACATAAGTTAAACGGGTGCGATCATACCAGCACTAGAGCACCGGATCCCATCAGAACTCCGCAGTTAAGCGTGCTTGGGCGAGAGTAGTACTAGGATGGGTGACCTCCTGGGAAGTCCTCGTGTTGCACCCCTTTTTGCGATTTTGGCAGTGTAGTAGAGTCATCTTCTTCTTGCTCGTAATTATTTTTCTCCGTCTTCCGGTTATTACTACTATTGTTATTATTACTATTGTTATAATTATAACTATAACTATAACTATAATTATTATTATTATTATTATATTATTATTATTATTATTATGAAGAAGAAGAAGAAGAAGAAGAAATAACAATAATAACGGAGATGGCGGGGAGAAGAACAAGAGAGCGTGGGGCCCGCAAGAGACGGCCGATGGAGCGGAGGGGAGGGGATTAGGCATAAAGAGGAAGGAAAACATAAGTTAAACGGGTGCGATCATACCAGCACTAGAGCACCGGATCCCATCAGAACTCCGCAGTTAAGCGTGCTTGGGCGAGAGTAGTACTAGGATGGGTGACCTCCTGGGAAGTCCTCGTGTTGCACCCCTTTTTGCGATTTTGGCAGTGTAGTAGAGTCATCTTCTTCTTGCTCGTAATTATTTTTCTCCGTCTTCCGGTTATTACTACTATTGTTATTATTACTATTGTTATAATTATAACTATAACTATAACTATAATTATTATTATTATTATTATATTATTATTATTATTATTATGAAGAAGAAGAAGAAATAACAATAATAACGGAGATGGCGGGGAGAAGAACAAGAGAGCGTGGGGCCCGCAAGAGACGGCCGATGGAGCGGAGGGGAGGGGATTAGGCATAAAGAGGAAGGAAAACATAAGTTAAACGGGTGCGATCATACCAGCACTAGAGCACCGGATCCCATCAGAACTCCGCAGTTAAGCGTGCTTGGGCGAGAGTAGTACTAGGATGGGTGACCTCCTGGGAAGTCCTCGTGTTGCACCCCTTTTTGCGATTTTGGCAGTGTAGTAGAGTCATCTTCTTCTTGCTCGTAATTATTTTTCTCCGTCTTCCGGTTATTACTACTATTGTTATTATTACTATTGTTATAATTATAACTATAACTATAACTATAATTATTATTATTATTATTATATTATTATTATTATTATTATGAAGAAGAAGAAGAAGAAGAAGAAGAAATAACAATAATAACGGAGATGGCGGGGAGAAGAACAAGAGAGCGTGGGGCCCGCAAGAGACGGCCGATGGAGCGGAGGGGAGGGGATTAGGCATAAAGAGGAAGGAAAACATAAGTTAAACGGGTGCGATCATACCAGCACTAGAGCACCGGATCCTATCAGAACTCCGCAGTTAAGCGTGCTTGGGCGAGAGTAGTACTAGGATGGGTGACCTCCTGGGAAGTCCTCGTGTTGCACCCCTTTTTGCGATTTTGGCAGTGTAGTAGAGTCATCTTCTTCTTGCTCGTAATTATTTTTCTCCGTCTTCCGGTTATTACTACTATTGTTATTATTACTATTGTTATAATTATAACTATAACTATAACTATAATTATTATTATTATTATTATATTATTATTATTATTATTATGAAGAAGAAGAAGAAGAAGAAGAAATAACAATAATAACGGAGATGGCGGGGAGAAGAACAAGAGAGCGTGGGGCCCGCAAGAGACGGCCGATGGAGCGGAGGGGAGGGGATTAGGCATAAAGAGGAAGGAAAACATAAGTTAAACGGGTGCGATCATACCAGCACTAGAGCACCGGATCCCATCAGAACTCCGCAGTTAAGCGTGCTTGGGCGAGAGTAGTACTAGGATGGGTGACCTCCTGGGAAGTCCTCGTGTTGCACCCCTTTTTGCGATTTTGGCAGTATAGTAGAGTCATCTTCTTCTTGCTCGTAATTATTTTTCTCCGTCTTCCGGTTATTACTACTATTGTTATTATTACTATTGTTATAATTATAACTATAACTATAACTATAATTATTATTATTATTATTATATTATTATTATTATTATTATGAAGAAGAAGAAGAAGAAGAAGAAGAAGAAATAACAATAATAACGGAGATGGCGGGGAGAAGAACAAGAGAGCGTGGGGCCCGCAAGAGACGGCCGATGGAGCGGAGGGGAGGGGATTAGGCATAAAGAGGAAGGAAAACATAAGTTAAACGGGTGCGATCATACCAGCACTAGAGCACCGGATCCCATCAGAACTCCGCAGTTAAGCGTGCTTGGGCGAGAGTAGTACTAGGATGGGTGACCTCCTGGGAAGTCCTCGTGTTGCACCCCTTTTTGCGATTTTGGCAGTATAGTAGAGTCATCTTCTTCTTGCCCGTAATTATTTTTCTCCGTCTTCCGGTTATTACTACTATTGTTATTATTACTATTGTTATAATTATAACTATAACTATAACTATAATTATTATTATTATTATTATATTATTATTATTATTATTATGAAGAAGAAGAAGAAGAAGAAGAAGAAGAAATAACAATAATAACGGAGATGGCGGGGAGAAGAACAAGAGAGCGTGGGGCCCGCAAGAGACGGCCGATGGAGCGGAGGGGAGGGGATTAGGCATAAAGAGGAAGGAAAACATAAGTTAAACGGGTGCGATCATACCAGCACTAGAGCACCGGATCCCATCAGAACTCCGCAGTTAAGCGTGCTTGGGCGAGAGTAGTACTAGGATGGGTGACTGTGGTGCCCCGTTCCCCCTATTCGGGGAGCGCGGCTAAGAAATACTAAGACGGTATCGTTCGATCGGGATAGATTGAATTAAGAACTCGTCCTCGTTATGGATTTGTTTCTTCGGAATCGATTCCCATATTCAGTGGACCGTGCCCCAAGGATCGACTTAGCGGCAGAGTCAGGAGGGACCTCTCCGCTGCATTCTTTGTTGCCTAGTTTTCGCTGTCGCTTGTTTCTTTCGTGCCTTGAGTTGGATTTCGGATTTGCTTGGGTTTTCTTGAACGGTTTCGATGGATTTCATTGCTTTCGTTCTTAGGACTGCACTTCAATTCCGATAAGGGGAAGAGTGGAAGAAGTACTGATCAGCTGTTCGTGTCAATACAGGTGAACCAGCTGTAGTCGTCGCTCGAGCGGACGCCTAAAGCGCTTCTTTCCTTTTTCTTCCAACTACCAAAGTGAGTGGCTACCAACCCGATTAGCTAGCCCTACTTGCTAGTCTTCACATCTGAAATCTCGTGTTCGTGCTTGCCCCGATCAAACGATACCAAGTAAATAACTAAAAGATATCAAGATAATAAGGGAATAGACTTGGGAAATATTGCTTGTCAAATGAAACTTACGAACGGTTACTTACTTATATGCTTGCTCGTTTGGAAATGTTCATCATATGCATAAATATAAGTTAGAATGTATATTTCTTCTTAGAACTGTGCTATGTATAGAACACATTTTTAATGCCATAAACTGAACAGATAGGCTATGCAAAAGTAAATCTTGCCCCGTACTGCCATGCTCCTGATATATCCTGTTTTGCCTCGATTGCTAATATTAGTGTACTGCGTTGATCACGGACAACTTGTGCACAAGGTCTTAGTTCCTGCGGACGGTCGCTGGGGCACTGGCACCGATCCGATCCGGACGGAACTCATGATAGTCGCCTGCTATAGGACGGAATGCCTTGGGACGTCCTGATCTATGCGTCGCACGGCACTCCGTACTGAGACTAGCCCGTCCATTATGGCAACGTGCCAGTGATCCCCTTGTATATTTAAACCTGTAGAAACTAACTTGTGTCTTCTTGACAGGGAAGGCAAGGTAAGTATTGTGCAGGTGGTTCAGACGGACAGGTAAATGTCACCGAACGGTGACGAGTCATTTCAATGATTCTATATCTATGTCTTGTTGTAAAATGAACTAAGGCAAGATAGAAACCCACAAATATGCATGCTTCATTAAATCAACGTGTTGATTGGTATAGTTGGGATAGCTTGCCTTCACCAGTACGTTTCGATGTACTGACCCTCGTTGAAACAGGTTCCCCGCGCTAGGAAGAACCGAGCGAGGAGCAGGAGACAAACCCCCAATCCAGTCCAGCTGTAGGCACGCCTCGACCGTGCCACCTTAGAAACATTTTGAAGAAGAAGCCTTTTGAAGAAGAAGCTAGCCACCAAAGCAATCATGCAGCTTCGTGGCAAGGCAGTCGTTCCGTCCCAAGGTCTTACATTTTGAGTTTAGTAAGGGATGTAATGTACAGGACTGCCATCTCATTTTGTGTCAACACTTTTGTAAGCCCACAGAGGCAATCCTTATGACTCAGTTCAAGGAGTTTGTAATAGATGTTCATATTATCAATAAAAGAGAACTTTTCTATGTTTCAATCTGTGTTCAATTATCTGCGTACTCTGAATATGTGCTCGCTATGCAAAACAAAAATACTTAGCCTTGTGCGGAGTGCAACCTAGGCCCGCACGGCGGTCATGCCCGGGGGACGACTAACGATTCCACGGAATCGGGGCGTGACATGTTGGTATCAGAGCATAGCTTCAAAGTTCATTTAATTCATAAACTGGAAAAGTTCCCTTAGCGATAACTCGCCTATGCGAACTCCTGAACTCGTTAAGGCCAAAATGAGATACGTTCATGCAATAAGTCCATAATACATTATGATCCTGATGTAATTTACCTTCCTTTTCAAGGAACGACGCAAGCGCAACCGTCAGCGCTAGCACCAGGCGAGCCTCGGACTCAGGAGAGCAGCTCCGGAACATCAGGAAGCTCTCGGAGCCAACGAGGCATGTCTCAAACAGACTCGATTCAACAAGTGGTGCAAATGTTAGCCGAGCAAAGACAGAGGGATGATGCCCGCCAAGCCAAGTTCGAGAGCAACCTAGAGGCACGGCTCTCAGTCCAACAAAAGCAGGTAGATACTCTGCAACAGCTGGTTCAGACCCTGGCCTCCAACCATTCTGCCGCAACGACAGCTACACCAGTGGAGCAGCCAGCGCTTGAAGTTGAACTACCGCCCGTGCCAAGGACGAGGGAAGTGACTACCTTCTCCTTTGGAAACTTCAAGAAGGTCTGTAACACGCCATTCGAAGGGACTGAGGACCCGATCGTGGCCCTAGATTGGCTTGCCGAGCTTGAAGATCATTTTTCTCTCCTGGAAGTGCCGGCGGACAAGCGCGTCACCTGTGCCCAATTACTGCTTCGCCTCAACGCGCACGACTGGTGGGACGTGCATCGACGATCTCTTCAACTTGGCCATGGAGAGGAGGTGATCGCGTGGACGACTTTTCGTGCCGCGTTTGAGGAGGAGTTTGTACCCCCGCCTCTACGGCGTCAACGGGAAAATGAGTTCGTTCAGCTCCGGCAGGGCAGTATGACGGTGAAGCAATACTCGGCAGAATTCAATAAACTGGCCAAATTTGCTGCCGCTTACCTACCGGATGCAGCGAGTCGTGCCAGACGATTCGAGGGAGGGCTACGTCCTGGCATCCACGGGCACGTATCCGTCCCACAGTATCAGACGATGAGGGAAGTATTAAACCATGCCCTCTCCCTGGAACCGCAGTATCCTCACGTTGCTGCCGGCGCTGTGCAAACTTCCAATCACAAACGCCAAGGCAATGATAGAGGAAACAATGCTTCAAAGCGTCCAAATAACGGCGGTAAACAGCGTGGAGACACCAGCAAGACCTGCAACTTTTGCAGGAAGCCAGGGCATATCGAAAAAGATTGTCGCCGCAAGCTTGGGACTTGTCTCCGTTGCGGCGACCCAGGCCATCAGATTAGCAGCTGTCCGCGTCGTCCACCGCAACCAGACCAGACTCCGGCTCCTCAGGCAAATCGAGCGGCGCCTCAGCAAGGGCGTAATCAAGCTCAAGGCCGAGTCTACACCATGACACGGGAAGAAGCATTAGCTTCGGATACCGTCGTGTCAGGTACCTTACTTTTCAATAATATACCTGCTCGTGTTCTATTTGATTCAGGTGCAACGCATAGTTTTATTTCCACAAATTTTGCCGTGGAAAACAATGTAAAAATGACTCCGTTGCACTTAGATTTAAATGTTAGCACCCCCTCTGGTACAAAAATCCCTGTTCGTTCAGTATGCCTAGGTGGTTACATTTGTATTGGGGAGAAGAAGCTGTCACTCGATGTCTTAGTTCTAGATGTTAGGGACTATGATATCATCTTGGGAATGGACTGGCTAGGCGCATGCGCGGCAACCATTGAGTGTGCAGAGAAGCGAGTCGTTTTCCGTCTGCCCGGAGAAGCCGTGTTCTGTTACACCAGTAGTCCAGCGAACGATGCGACCACGGCCTGCATGGTGATTTCGGCAAAATCTGCTCGGCGAATGCTCTACACAGGCTGCGAGGGATTTCTAGCATCAGTTCGGGATGCGCGGCAGGACTACGCAAACGTCGAGCCAAATTCCGTTGAGGCGGAGTTCCCCGACGTGTTTCCGAGCGAACTACCCGGCATGCCGCCCGATCGAGAGATTGAATTCACTATTGACACATTTCCGAACACGCAGCCGATCTCCAAACCTCCATACAGAATGGCCCCTGCAGAGCTGAAGGAACTAAAGTGCCAACTCCAAGGATTACTTGACCGTGGGTTCATCCGTCCGAGCGTGTCTCCTTGGGGCGCTCCCGTGCTCTTCGTGAAGAAGAAGGACGGAACTCTACGCCTATGCATCGACTACAGAGAATTGAATAAGGTCACAATCAGAAACAAATATCCTCTGCCACGGATTGATGACTTGTTCGATCAACTACAAGGAGCAGCAGTGTTTTCAAAAATCGATCTTCGCTCGGGTTATCACCAGCTAAAGATTAGGCCCGAGGACACCCACAAAACTGCCTTCCGAACCCGGTACGGTCATTACGAGTTTTCCGTGATGCCGTTTGGACTGATGAATGCTCCTGCTGCATTCATGGATACGATGAACCGTGTCTTTAGGCCCTTCATCGATAAATTCGTGGTGGTGTTTATCGATGACATCTTAGTGTACTCGAAGACTAGGGATGAGCACGCAGGACACCTGCGGATGGTGCTGCAAACCCTTCGAGACCACAAGTTGTACGCCAAATTAAGCAAATCAGAATTTTGGCTAGACAGTATATCCTTTTTGGGCCATGTTATCTCGTCTCAAGGCATCTCAGTTGATCCGAAAAAGGTGGAAGCCATTACACAGTGGAAACGTCCGGAATCAGCTAGCGACATCCGAAGCTTTCTTGGACTGGCAGGATACTACCGTCGGTTCATACAGAACTTTGCTAGAATTGCTTCGCCCTTGACGCAGCTCACACGGAAGGGTACGAAGTTTACTTGGACGGACGACTGTGAAGCTTCGTTTACGGAGTTAAAGCAGCGCCTCGTCTCCGCCCCGGTCCTTACTTTGCCAAACGGACCTGACGACTTCAAAATATATAGCGATGCATCAGGAAGGGGACTAGGATGTGTCCTGATGCAACGTGACAAAGTGATTGCCTACGCGTCTAGACAGCTAAAGCCTCACGAGCAGAACTACCCAACGCATGACCTCGAGCTTGCCGCGGTAGTGTTTGCATTGAAGCTGTGGCGCCACTATCTTTATGGAGTGCCGTGTGAAATCTATACGGACCATAAAAGTTTGAAATATCTGTACACTCAAAAGGATTTAAATCTTCGGCAGCGGCGATGGCTTGAACTCCTAAGCGACTTCGACCTCATGATCAGATACACGCCTGGCAAGGGAAACGTCGTAGCTGACGCTCTGAGTCGAGTGTTTGCAGGAAGTTTGGCTATTGATGATAGGCTGCGCCGGGATCTTGAATCACTGGGCATTACCTTAAAAATCAGATACACAAAGTGGGCGCAAGTATCACAACTGCGCCTCGAACCCGACTTGTTACAACGAGTAAAGATCGCTCAGAAGGACGACCCGTTCCTGCAAAAGATTCATGCCCTCATCTCAGCAGGGAAGGCGTCCGACTTTGCGGTAAGCACGGATGGGATGCTTCGAGTGAAGGGAAGACTGTGCGTTCCAAGCGACGCGGCCCTCAGGGAAGAGATACTCACGGAAGCCCACTATGCTAGCTATACTTCTCATCCGGGTAGCACAAAGATGTATCGGGATCTCCGCACGACGTTTTGGTGGCACGGCTTGAAAAAGGATGTGGCGCAGTTTGTGTCGCATTGCATGGCTTGTCAACGAGTAAAGGCCGAACACCAGAAACCAGGCGGAGAACTACAGAGCCTTGCTATTCCGGAGTGGAAATGGGATGATATAACGATGGATTTTATTGTTGGCTTGCCGAGGACGCAACGAGGACATGACGCAGTCTGGGTTATCGTCGATCGACTCACCAAGTCAGCTCACTTTCTGCCTATCAAATCTACTTGGAGTGCCGACCGCCTGGCTCAGATATACCTCAACGAAATCGTTCGACTCCATGGCGTGCCCGTAACCATAGTCTCCGATCGAGATGGTCGATTCATATCACGTTTCTGGGGAAGCCTGCAGTCAGCAATGGGGACGAAGTTAAAGTTTAGCTCCGCCTACCATCCACAGACCGACGGCCAAACCGAACGTGTCAACCAGATCCTCGAAGACATGCTGCGACTCTACGCCTTGGACACGAAGACTAGTTGGGACCTTCATCTACCTCTAGCTGAATTTGCTTACAATAATAGTTATCAATCAAGCATTCAAATGGCGTCGTATGAGGCGTTATACGGGCGGAAGTGTAGATCTCCTATCTGCTGGGACGAAGTTGGAGAACGACAAGTACTTGGCCCTGAGCTCGTGGAGCAGACCGTCCAGAAGATTCGGCTGATTCGGGACAGATTAAAGATAGCTCAAAGTCGTCAAAAGAGCTACGCGGATACACATCGAAGACCACTAGAATTCCAAGTAGGCGACCGAGTATTCCTCAAGGTCTCGCCCATGCGAGGAGTCAGCAGGTTCGGAGCAAGAGGAAAGCTGAGTCCGAGATTTGTCGGCCCGTTCGAAATACTAAAGCGGGTTGCCTCAGTTGCGTATCAGATTGCTCTACCACCATCCCTATCCGACGTACACGATATATTCCATGTTTCACAGCTTAGGAAATATGTGTACGACCCGAGCCATGTGGTAGACCTGGACCAACTGAACCTTCAAGCCGACTTGACGTACGTAGAACAGCCTGTGCAAATTTTGGATAGAAAAGAAAAGCTGCTTCGGACTCGTTCGGTTCCTCTAGTGCGCGTGCTTTGGCGGAATCACTCAGTCGAAGAATCTACTTGGGAGCTTGAATCTGATATGAGGGAACGGTTCCCCTCGTTATTTCCTAGTGGTAGGTTTTATTCCTTAAGTTTCGAGACGAAACTTCCAATTGGTTGGGTAGGATGTGGTGCCCCGTTCCCCCTATTCGGGGAGCGCGGCTAAGAAATACTAAGACGGTATCGTTCGATCGGGATAGATTGAATTAAGAACTCGTCCTCGTTATGGATTTGTTTCTTCGGAATCGATTCCCATATTCAGTGGACCGTGCCCCAAGGATCGACTTAGCGGCAGAGTCAGGAGGGACCTCTCCGCTGCATTCTTTGTTGCCTAGTTTTCGCTGTCGCTTGTTTCTTTCGTGCCTTGAGTTGGATTTCGGATTTGCTTGGGTTTTCTTGAACGGTTTCGATGGATTTCATTGCTTTCGTTCTTAGGACTGCACTTCAATTCCGATAAGGGGAAGAGTGGAAGAAGTACTGATCAGCTGTTCGTGTCAATACAGGTGAACCAGCTGTAGTCGTCGCTCGAGCGGACGCCTAAAGCGCTTCTTTCCTTTTTCTTCCAACTACCAAAGTGAGTGGCTACCAACCCGATTAGCTAGCCCTACTTGCTAGTCTTCACATCTGAAATCTCGTGTTCGTGCTTGCCCCGATCAAACGATACCAAGTAAATAACTAAAAGATATCAAGATAATAAGGGAATAGACTTGGGAAATATTGCTTGTCAAATGAAACTTACGAACGGTTACTTACTTATATGCTTGCTCGTTTGGAAATGTTCATCATATGCATAAATATAAGTTAGAATGTATATTTCTTCTTAGAACTGTGCTATGTATAGAACACATTTTTAATGCCATAAACTGAACAGATAGGCTATGCAAAAGTAAATCTTGCCCCGTACTGCCATGCTCCTGATATATCCTGTTTTGCCTCGATTGCTAATATTAGTGTACTGCGTTGATCACGGACAACTTGTGCACAAGGTCTTAGTTCCTGCGGACGGTCGCTGGGGCACTGGCACCGATCCGATCCGGACGGAACTCATGATAGTCGCCTGCTATAGGACGGAATGCCTTGGGACGTCCTGATCTATGCGTCGCACGGCACTCCGTACTGAGACTAGCCCGTCCATTATGGCAACGTGCCAGTGATCCCCTTGTATATTTAAACCTGTAGAAACTAACTTGTGTCTTCTTGACAGGGAAGGCAAGGTAAGTATTGTGCAGGTGGTTCAGACGGACAGGTAAATGTCACCGAACGGTGACGAGTCATTTCAATGATTCTATATCTATGTCTTGTTGTAAAATGAACTAAGGCAAGATAGAAACCCACAAATATGCATGCTTCATTAAATCAACGTGTTGATTGGTATAGTTGGGATAGCTTGCCTTCACCAGTACGTTTCGATGTACTGACCCTCGTTGAAACAGGTTCCCCGCGCTAGGAAGAACCGAGCGAGGAGCAGGAGACAAACCCCCAATCCAGTCCAGCTGTAGGCACGCCTCGACCGTGCCACCTTAGAAACATTTTGAAGAAGAAGACTTTTGAAGAAGAAGCTAGCCACCAAAGCAATCATGCAGCTTCGTGGCAAGGCAGTCGTTCCGTCCCAAGGTCTTACATTTTGAGTTTAGTAAGGGATGTAATGTACAGGACTGCCATCTCATTTTGTGTCAACACTTTTGTAAGCCCACAGAGGCAATCCTTATGACTCAGTTCAAGGAGTTTGTAATAGATGTTCATATTATCAATAAAAGAGAACTTTTCTATGTTTCAATCTGTGTTCAATTATCTGCGTACTCTGAATATGTGCTCGCTATGCAAAACAAAAATACTTAGCCTTGTGCGGAGCGCAACCTAGGCCCGCACGGCGGTCACGCCCGGGGGACGACTAACGATTCCACGGAATCGGGGCGTGACAGTGACCTCCTGGGAAGTCCTCGTGTTGCACCCCTTTTTGCGATTTTGGCAGTATAGTAGAGTCATCTTCTTCTTGCCCGTAATTATTTTTCTCCGTCTTCCGGTTATTACTACTATTGTTATTATTACTATTGTTATAATTATAACTATAACTATAACTATAATTATTATTATTATTATTATATTATTATTATTATTATTATGAAGAAGAAGAAGAAGAAGAAGAAGAAGAAATAACAATAATAACGGAGATGGCGGGGAGAAGAACAAGAGAGCGTGGGGCCCGCAAGAGACGGCCGATGGAGCGGAGGGGAGGGGATTAGGCATAAAGAGGAAGGAAAACATAAGTTAAACGGGTGCGATCATACCAGCACTAGAGCACCGGATCCCATCAGAACTCCGCAGTTAAGCGTGCTTGGGCGAGAGTAGTACTAGGATGGGTGACCTCCTGGGAAGTCCTCGTGTTGCACCCCTTTTTGCGATTTTGGCAGTATAGTAGAGTCATCTTCTTCTTGCTCGTAATTATTTTTCTCCGTCTTCCGGTTATTACTACTATTGTTATTATTACTATTGTTATAATTATAACTATAACTATAACTATAATAATTATTATTATTATTATATTATTATTATTATTATTATGAAGAAGAAGAAGAAGAAGAAGAAGAAGAAATAACAATAATAACGGAGATGGCGGGGAGAAGAACAAGAGAGCGTGGGGCCCGCAAGAGACGGCCGATGGAGCGGAGGGGAGGGGATTAGGCATAAAGAGGAAGGAAAACATAAGTTAAACGGGTGCGATCATACCAGCACTAGAGCACCGGATCCCATCAGAACTCCGCAGTTAAGCGTGCTTGGGCGAGAGTAGTACTAGGATGGGTGACCTCCTGGGAAGTCCTCGTGTTGCACCCCTTTTTGCGATTTTGGCAGTATAGTAGAGTCATCTTCTTCTTGCTCGTAATTATTTTTCTCCGTCTTCCGGTTATTACTACTATTGTTATTATTACTATTGTTATAATTATAACTATAACTATAACTATAATTATTATTATTATTATTATTATTATATTATTATTATTATTATGAAGAAGAAGAAGAAGAAGAAGAAGAAGAAATAACAATAATAACGGAGATGGCGGGGAGAAGAACAAGAGAGCGTGGGGCCCGCAAGAGACGGCCGATGGAGCGGAGGGGAGGGGATTAGGCATAAAGAGGAAGGAAAACATAAGTTAAACGGGTGCGATCATACCAGCACTAGAGCACCGGATCCCATCAGAACTCCGCAGTTAAGCGTGCTTGGGCGAGAGTAGTACTAGGATGGGTGACCTCCTGGGAAGTCCTCGTGTTGCACCCCTTTTTGCGATTTTGGCAGTATAGTAGAGTCATCTTCTTCTTGCTCGTAATTATTTTTCTCCGTCTTCCGGTTATTACTACTATTGTTATTATTACTATTGTTATAATTATAACTATAACTATAACTATAATTATTATTATTATTATTATTATTATATTATTATTATTATTATGAAGAAGAAGAAGAAGAAGAAGAAATAACAATAATAACGGAGATGGCGGGGAGAAGAACAAGAGAGCGTGGGGCCCGCAAGAGACGGCCGATGGAGCGGAGGGGAGGGGATTAGGCATAAAGAGGAAGGAAAACATAAGTTAAACGGGTGCGATCATACCAGCACTAGAGCACCGGATCCCATCAGAACTCCACAGTTAAGCGTGCTTGGGCGAGAGTAGTACTAGGATGGGTGACCTCCTGGGAAGTCCTCGTGTTGCACCCCTTTTTGCGATTTTGGCAGTATAGTAGAGTCATCTTCTTCTTGCTCGTAATTATTTTTCTCCGTCTTCCGGTTATTACTACTATTGTTATTATTACTATTGTTATAATTATAACTATAACTATAACTATAATTATTATTATTATTATTATATTATTATTATTATTATTATGAAGAAGAAGAAGAAGAAGAAGAAGAAATAACAATAATAACGGAGATGGCGGGGAGAAGAACAAGAGAGCGTGGGGCCCGCAAGAGACGGCCGATGGAGCGGAGGGGAGGGGATTAGGCATAAAGAGGAAGGAAAACATAAGTTAAACGGGTGCGATCATACCAGCACTAGAGCACCGGATCCCATCAGAACTCCGCAGTTAAACGTGCTTGGGCGAGAGTAGTACTAGGATGGGTGACCTCCTGGGAAGTCCTCGTGTTGCACCCCTTTTTGCGATTTTGGCAGTATAGTAGAGTCATCTTCTTCTTGCTCGTAATTATTTTTCTCCGTCTTCCGGTTATTACTACTATTGTTATTATTACTATTGTTATAATTATAACTATAACTATAACTATAATTATTAATATTATTATTATATTATTATTATTATTATTATGAAGAAGAAGAAGAAGAAGAAGAAATAACAATAATAACGGAGATGGCGGGGAGAAGAACAAGAGAGCGTGGGGCCCGCAAGAGACGGCCGATGGAGCGGAGGGGAGGGGATTAGGCATAAAGAGGAAGGAAAACATAAGTTAAACGGGTGCGATCATACCAGCACTAGAGCACCGGATCCCATCAGAACTCCGCAGTTAAGCGTGCTTGGGCGAGAGTAGTACTAGGATGGGTGACCTCCTGGGAAGTCCTCGTGTTGCACCCCTTTTTGCGATTTTGGCAGTATAGTAGAGTCATCTTCTTCTTGCTCGTAATTATTTTTCTCCGTCTTCCGGTTATTACTACTATTGTTATTATTACTATTGTTATAATTATAACTATAACTATAACTATAATTATTATTATTATTATTATATTATTATTATTATTATTATGAAGAAGAAGAAGAAGAAGAAATAACAATAATAACGGAGATGGCGGGGAGAAGAACAAGAGAGCGTGGGGCCCGCAAGAGACGGCCGATGGAGCGGAGGGGAGGGGATTAGGCATAAAGAGGAAGGAAAACATAAGTTAAACGGGTGCGATCATACCAGCACTAGAGCACCGGATCCCATCAGAACTCCGCAGTTAAGCGTGCTTGGGCGAGAGTAGTACTAGGATGGGTGACCTCCTGGGAAGTCCTCGTGTTGCACCCCTTTTTGCGATTTTGGCAGTATAGTAGAGTCATCTTCTTCTTGCTCGTAATTATTTTTCTCCGTCTTCCGGTTATTACTACTATTGTTATTATTACTATTGTTATAATTATAACTATAACTATAACTATAATTATTATTATTATTATTATATTATTATTATTATTATGAAGAAGAAGAAGAAGAAGAAGAAATAACAATAATAACGGAGATGGCGGGGAGAAGAACAAGAGAGCGTGGGGCCCGCAAGAGACGGCCGATGGAGCGGAGGGGAGGGGATTAGGCATAAAGAGGAAGGAAAACATAAGTTAAACGGGTGCGATCATACCAGCACTAGAGCACCGGATCCCATCAGAACTCCGCAGTTAAGCGTGCTTGGGCGAGAGTAGTACTAGGATGGGTGACCTCCTGGGAAGTCCTCGTGTTGCACCCCTTTTTGCGATTTTGGCAGTATAGTAGAGTCATCTTCTTCTTGCTCGTAATTATTTTTCTCCGTCTTCCGGTTATTACTACTATTGTTATTATTACTATTGTTATAATTATAACTATAACTATAACTATAATTATTATTATTATTATTATATTATTATTATTATTATTATGAAGAAGAAGAAGAAGAAGAAGAAGAAGAAATAACAATAATAACGGAGATGGCGGGGAGAAGAACAAGAGAGCGTGGGGCCCGCAAGAGACGGCCGATGGAGCGGAGGGGAGGGGATTAGGCATAAAGAGGAAGGAAAACATAAGTTAAACGGGTGCGATCATACCAGCACTAGAGCACCGGATCCCATCAGAACTCCGCAGTTAAGCGCGCTTGGGCGAGAGTAGTACTAGGATGGGTGACCTCCTGGGAAGTCCTCGTGTTGCACCCCTTTTTGCGATTTTGGCAGTATAGTAGAGTCATCTTCTTCTTGCTCGTAATTATTTTTCTCCGTCTTCCGGTTATTACTACTATTGTTATTATTACTATTGTTATAATTATAACTATAACTATAACTATAATTATTATTATTATTATTATATTATTATTATTATTATTATGAAGAAGAAGAAGAAGAAGAAGAAATAACAATAATAACGGAGATGGCGGGGAGAAGAACAAGAGAGCGTGGGGCCCGCAAGAGACGGCCGATGGAGCGGAGGGGAGGGGATTAGGCATAAAGAGGAAGGAAAACATAAGTTAAACGGGTGCGATCATACCAGCACTAGAGCACCGGATCCCATCAGAACTCCGCAGTTAAGCGTGCTTGGGCGAGAGTAGTACTAGGATGGGTGACCTCCTGGGAAGTCCTCGTGTTGCACCCCTTTTTGCGATTTTGGCAGTATAGTAGAGTCATCTTCTTCTTGCTCGTAATTATTTTTCTCCGTCTTCCGGTTATTACTACTATTGTTATTATTACTATTGTTATAATTATAACTATAACTATAACTATAATTATTATTATTATTATTATATTATTATTATTATTATTATGAAGAAGAAGAAGAAGAAGAAGAAGAAATAACAATAATAACGGAGATGGCGGGGAGAAGAACAAGAGAGCGTGGGGCCCGCAAGAGACGGCCGATGGAGCGGAGGGGAGGGGATTAGGCATAAAGAGGAAGGAAAACATAAGTTAAACGGGTGCGATCATACCAGCACTAGAGCACCGGATCCCATCAGAACTCCGCAGTTAAGCGTGCTTGGGCGAGAGTAGTACTAGGATGGGTGACCTCCTGGGAAGTCCTCGTGTTGCACCCCTTTTTGCGATTTTGGCAGTATAGTAGAGTCATCTTCTTCTTGCTCGTAATTATTTTTCTCCGTCTTCCGGTTATTACTACTATTGTTATTATTACTATTGTTATAATTATAACTATAACTATAACTATAATTATTATTATTATTATTATATTATTATTATTATTATTATGAAGAAGAAGAAGAAGAAGAAGAAGAAATAACAATAATAACGGAGATGGCGGGGAGAAGAACAAGAGAGCGTGGGGCCCGCAAGAGACGGCCGATGGAGCGGAGGGGAGGGGATTAGGCATAAAGAGGAAGGAAAACATAAGTTAAACGGGTGCGATCATACCAGCACTAGAGCACCGGATCCCATCAGAACTCCGCAGTTAAGCGCGCTTGGGCGAGAGTAGTACTAGGATGGGTGACCTCCTGGGAAGTCCTCGTGTTGCACCCCTTTTTGCGATTTTGGCAGTATAGTAGAGTCATCTTCTTCTTGCTCGTAATTATTTTTCTCCGTCTTCCGGTTATTACTACTATTGTTATTATTACTATTGTTATAATTATAACTATAACTATAACTATAATTATTATTATTATTATTATATTATTATTATTATTATTATGAAGAAGAAGAAGAAGAAGAAGAAATAACAATAATAACGGAGATGGCGGGGAGAAGAACAAGAGAGCGTGGGGCCCGCAAGAGACGGCCGATGGAGCGGAGGGGAGGGGATTAGGCATAAAGAGGAAGGAAAACATAAGTTAAACGGGTGCGATCATACCAGCACTAGAGCACCGGATCCCATCAGAACTCCGCAGTTAAGCGTGCTTGGGCGAGAGTAGTACTAGGATGGGTGACCTCCTGGGAAGTCCTCGTGTTGCACCCCTTTTTGCGATTTTGGCAGTATAGTAGAGTCATCTTCTTCTTGCTCGTAATTATTTTTCTCCGTCTTCCGGTTATTACTACTATTGTTATTATTACTATTGTTATAATTATAACTATAACTATAACTATAATTATTATTATTATTATTATATTATTATTATTATTATTATGAAGAAGAAGAAGAAGAAGAAGAAATAACAATAATAACGGAGATGGCGGGGAGAAGAACAAGAGGGCGTGGGGCCCGCAAGAGACGGCCGATGGAGCGGAGGGGAGGGGATTAGGCATAAAGAGGAAGGAAAACATAAGTTAAACGTGTGCGATCATACCAGCACTAGAGCACCGGATCCCATCAGAACTCCGCAGTTAAGCGCGCTTGGGCGAGAGTAGTACTAGGATGGGTGACCTCCTGGGAAGTCCTCGTGTTGCACCCCTTTTTGCCATTTTGGCAGTATAGTAGAGTCATCTTCTTCTTGCTCGTAATTATTTTTCTCCGTCTTCCGGTTATTACTACTATTGTTATTATTACTATTGTTATAATTATAACTATAACTATAACTATAATTATTATTATTATTATTATATTATTATTATTATTATTATGAAGAAGAAGAAGAAGAAGAAGAAGAAATAACAATAATAACGGAGATGGCGGGGAGAAGAACAAGAGAGCGTGGGGCCCGCAAGAGAAGGCCGATGGAGCGGAGGGGAGGGGATTAGGCATAAAGAGGAAGGAAAACATAAGTTAAACGGGTGCGATCATACCAGCACTAGAGCACCGGATCCCATCAGAACTCCGCAGTTAAGCGTGCTTGGGCGAGAGTAGTACTAGGATGGGTGACCTCCTGGGAAGTCCTCGTGTTGCACCCCTTTTTGCGATTTTGGCAGTATAGTAGAGTCATCTTCTTCTTGCTCGTAATTATTTTTCTCCGTCTTCCGGTTATTACTACTATTGTTATTATTACTATTGTTATAATTATAACTATAACTATAACTATAATTATTATTATTATTATTATATTATTATTATTATTATTATGAAGAAGAAGAAGAAGAAGAAATAACAATAATAACGGAGATGGCGGGGAGAAGAACAAGAGAGCGTGGGGCCCGCAAGAGACGGCCGATGGAGCGGAGGGGAGGGGATTAGGCATAAAGAGGAAGGAAAACATAAGTTAAACGGGTGCGATCATACCAGCACTAGAGCACCGGATCCCATCAGAACTCCGCAGTTAAGCGTGCTTGGGCGAGAGTAGTACTAGGATGGGTGACCTCCTGGGAAGTCCTCGTGTTGCACCCCTTTTTGCGATTTTGGCAGTATAGTAGAGTCATCTTCTTCTTGCTCGTAATTATTTTTCTCCGTCTTCCGGTTATTACTACTATTGTTATTATTACTATTGTTATAACTATAACTATAACTATAATTATTATTATTATTATTATATTATTATTATTATTATTATGAAGAAGAAGAAGAAGAAGAAGAAGAAGAAGAAATAACAATAATAACGGAGATGGCGGGGAGAAGAACAAGAGAGCGTGGGGCCCGCAAGAGACGGCCGATGGAGCGGAGGGGAGGGGATTAGGCATAAAGAGGAAGGAAAACATAAGTTAAACGGGTGCGATCATACCAGCACTAGAGCACCGGATCCCATCAGAACTCCGCAGTTAAGCGCGCTTGGGCGAGAGTAGTACTAGGATGGGTGACCTCCTGGGAAGTCCTCGTGTTGCACCCCTTTTTGCGATTTTGGCAGTATAGTAGAGTCATCTTCTTCTTGCTCGTAATTATTTTTCTCCGTCTTCCGGTTATTACTACTATTGTTATTATTACTATTGTTATAATTATAACTATAACTATAACTATAATTATTATTATTATTATTATATTATTATTATTATTATTATGAAGAAGAAGAAGAAGAAGAAGAAATAACAATAATAACGGAGATGGCGGGGAGAAGAACAAGAGAGCGTGGGGCCCGCAAGAGACGGCCGATGGAGCGGAGGGGAGGGGATTAGGCATAAAGAGGAAGGAAAACATAAGTTAAACGGGTGCGATCATACCAGCACTAGAGCACCGGATCCCATCAGAACTCCGCAGTTAAGCGTGCTTGGGCGAGAGTAGTACTAGGATGGGTGACCTCCTGGGAAGTCCTCGTGTTGCACCCCTTTTTGCGATTTTGGCAGTATAGTAGAGTCATCTTCTTCTTGCTCGTAATTATTTTTCTCCGTCTTCCGGTTATTACTACTATTGTTATTATTACTATTGTTATAATTATAACTATAACTATAACTATAATTATTATTATTATTATTATATTATTATTATTATTATTATGAAGAAGAAGAAGAAGAAGAAGAAATAACAATAATAACGGAGATGGCGGGGAGAAGAACAAGAGAGCGTGGGGCCCGCAAGAGACGGCCGATGGAGCGGAGGGGAGGGGATTAGGCATAAAGAGGAAGGAAAACATAAGTTAAACGTGTGCGATCATACCAGCACTAGAGCACCGGATCCCATCAGAACTCCGCAGTTAAGCGCGCTTGGGCGAGAGTAGTACTAGGATGGGTGACCTCCTGGGAAGTCCTCGTGTTGCACCCCTTTTTGCCATTTTGGCAGTATAGTAGAGTCATCTTCTTCTTGCTCGTAATTATTTTTCTCCGTCTTCCGGTTATTACTACTATTGTTATTATTACTATTGTTATAATTATAACTATAACTATAACTATAATTATTATTATTATTATTATATTATTATTATTATTATTATGAAGAAGAAGAAGAAGAAGAAGAAGAAATAACAATAATAACGGAGATGGCGGGGAGAAGAACAAGAGAGCGTGGGGCCCGCAAGAGAAGGCCGATGGAGCGGAGGGGAGGGGATTAGGCATAAAGAGGAAGGAAAACATAAGTTAAACGGGTGCGATCATACCAGCACTAGAGCACCGGATCCCATCAGAACTCCGCAGTTAAGCGTGCTTGGGCGAGAGTAGTACTAGGATGGGTGACCTCCTGGGAAGTCCTCGTGTTGCACCCCTTTTTGCGATTTTGGCAGTATAGTAGAGTCATCTTCTTCTTGCTCGTAATTATTTTTCTCCGTCTTCCGGTTATTACTACTATTGTTATTATTACTATTGTTATAATTATAACTATAACTATAACTATAATTATTATTATTATTATTATATTATTATTATTATTATTATGAAGAAGAAGAAGAAGAAGAAATAACAATAATAACGGAGATGGCGGGGAGAAGAACAAGAGAGCGTGGGGCCCGCAAGAGACGGCCGATGGAGCGGAGGGGAGGGGATTAGGCATAAAGAGGAAGGAAAACATAAGTTAAACGGGTGCGATCATACCAGCACTAGAGCACCGGATCCCATCAGAACTCCGCAGTTAAGCGTGCTTGGGCGAGAGTAGTACTAGGATGGGTGACCTCCTGGGAAGTCCTCGTGTTGCACCCCTTTTTGCGATTTTGGCAGTATAGTAGAGTCATCTTCTTCTTGCTCGTAATTATTTTTCTCCGTCTTCCGGTTATTACTACTATTGTTATTATTACTATTGTTATAACTATAACTATAACTATAATTATTATTATTATTATTATATTATTATTATTATTATTATGAAGAAGAAGAAGAAGAAGAAGAAGAAGAAGAAATAACAATAATAACGGAGATGGCGGGGAGAAGAACAAGAGAGCGTGGGGCCCGCAAGAGACGGCCGATGGAGCGGAGGGGAGGGGATTAGGCATAAAGAGGAAGGAAAACATAAGTTAAACGGGTGCGATCATACCAGCACTAGAGCACCGGATCCCATCAGAACTTCGCAGTTAAGCGTGCTTGGGCGAGAGTAGTACTAGGATGGGTGACCTCCTGGGAAGTCCTCGTGTTGCACCCCTTTTTGCCATTTTGGCAGTATAGTAGGGTCATCTTCTTCTTGCTCGTAATTATTTTTCTCCGTCTTCCGGTTATTACTACTATTGTTATTATTACTATTGTTATAATTATAACTATAACTATAACTATAATTATTATTATTATTATTATATTATTATTATTATTATTATGAAGAAGAAGAAGAAGAAGAAGAAGAAGAAATAACAATAATAACGGAGATGGCGGGGAGAAGAACAAGAGAGCGTGGGGCCCGCAAGAGACGGCCGATGGAGCGGAGGGGAGGGGATTAGGCATAAAGAGGAAGGAAAACATAAGTTAAACGGGTGCGATCATACCAGCACTAGAGCACCGGATCCCATCAGAACTCCGCAGTTAAGCGTGCTTGGGCGAGAGTAGTACTAGGATGGGTGACCTCCTGGGAAGTCCTCGTGTTGCACCCATTTTTGCGATTTTGGCAGTATAGTAGAGTCATCTTCTTCTTGCTCGTAATTATTTTTCTCCGTCTTCCGGTTATTACTACTATTGTTATTATTACTATTGTTATAATTATAACTATAACTATAACTATAATTATTATTATTTTTATTATATTATTATTATTATTATTATGAAGAAGAAGAAGAAGAAGAAGAAGAAGAAATAACAATAATAACGGAGATGGCGGGGAGAAGAACAAGAGAGCGTGGGGCCCGCAAGAGACGGCCGATGGAGCGGAGGGGAGGGGATTAGGCATAAAGAGGAAGGAAAACATAAGTTAAACGGGTGCGATCATACCAGCACTAGAGCACCGGATCCCATCAGAACTCCGCAGTTAAGCGTGCTTGGGCGAGAGTAGTACTAGGATGGGTGACCTCCTGGGAAGTCCTCGTGTTGCACCCCTTTTTGCGATTTTGGCAGTATAGTAGAGTCATCTTCTTCTTGCTCGTAATTATTTTTCTCCGTCTTCCGGTTATTACTACTATTGTTATTATTACTATTGTTATAATTATAACTATAACTATAACTATAATTATTATTATTATTATTATATTATTATTATTATTATTATGAAGAAGAAGAAGAAGAAGAAGAAATAACAATAATAACGGAGATGGCGGGGAGAAGAACAAGAGAGCGTGGGGCCCGCAAGAGACGGCCGATGGAGCGGAGGGGAGGGGATTAGGCATAAAGAGGAAGGAAAACATAAGTTAAACGGGTGCGATCATACCAGCACTAGAGCACCGGATCCCATCAGAACTCCGCAGTTAAGCGTGCTTGGGCGAGAGTAGTACTAGGATGGGTGACCTCCTGGAAAGTCCTCGTGTTGCACCCTTTTTTGCGATTTTGGCAGTATAGTAGAGTCATCTTCTTCTTGCTCGTAATTATTTTTCTCCGTCTTCCGGTTATTACTACTATTGTTATTATTACTATTGTTATAATTATAACTATAACTATAACTATAATTATTATTATTATTATTATATTATTATTATTATTATTATTATGAAGAAGAAGAAGAAGAAATAACAATAATAACGGAGATGGCGGGGAGAAGAACAAGAGAGCGTGGGGCCCGCAAGAGACGGCCGATGGAGCGGAGGGGAGGGGATTAGGCATAAAGAGGAAGGAAAACATAAGTTAAACGGGTGCGATCATACCAGCACTAGAGCACCGGATCCCACCAGAACTCCGCAGTTAAGCGTGCTTGGGCGAGAGTAGTACTAGGATGGGTGACCTCCTGGGTGTTGCACCCCTTTTTGCGATTTTGGCAGTGTAGTAGAGTCATCTTCTTCTTGCTCGTAATTATTTTTCTCCGTCTTCCGGTTATTACTACTATTGTTATTATTACTATTGTTATAATTATAACTATAACTATAACTATAATTATTATTATTATTATTATTATATTATTATTATTATTATTATGAAGAAGAAGAAGAAGAAGAAGAAATAACAATAATAACGGAGATGGCAGGGAGAAGAACAAGAGAGCGTGGGGCCCGCAAGAGACGGCCGATGGAGCGGAGGGGAGGGGATTAGGCATAAAGAGGAAGGAAAACATAAGTTAAACGGGTGCGATCATACCAGCACTAGAGCACCGGATCCCATCAGAACTCCGCAGTTAAGCGTGCTTGGGCGAGAGTAGTACTAGGATGGGTGACCTCCTGGGAAGTCCTCGTGTTGCACCCCTTTTTGCGATTTTGGCAGTATAGTAGAGTCATCTTCTTCTTGCTCGTAATTATTTTTCTCCGTCTTCCGGTTATTACTACTATTGTTATTATTACTATTGTTATAATTATAACTATAACTATAACTATAATTATTATTATTATTATTATATTATTATTATTATTATTATGAAGAAGAAGAAGAAGAAGAAGAAGAAATAACAATAATAACGGAGATGGCGGGGAGAAGAACAAGAGAGCGTGGGGCCCGCAAGAGACGGCCGATGGAGCGGAGGGGAGGGGATTAGGCATAAAGAGGAAGGAAAACATAAGTTAAACGGGTGCGATCATACCAGCACTAGAGCACCGGATCCCATCAGAACTCCGCAGTTAAGCGTGCTTGGGCGAGAGTAGTACTAGGATGGGTGACCTCCTGGGAAGTCCTCGTGTTGCACCCCTTTTTGCGATTTTGGCAGTGTAGTAGAGTCATCTTCTTCTTGCTCGTAATTATTTTTCTCCGTCTTCCGGTTATTACTACAATTGTTATTATTACTATTGTTATAATTATAACTATAACTATAACTATAATTATTATTATTATTATTATATTATTATTATTATTATTATGAAGAAGAAGAAGAAGAAGAAGAAGAAGAAATAACAATAATAACGGAGATGGCGGGGAGAAGAACAAGAGAGCGTGGGGCCCGCAAGAGACGGCCGATGGAGCGGAGGGGAGGGGATTAGGCATAAAGAGGAAGGAAAACATAAGTTAAACGGGTGCGATCATACCAGCACTAGAGCACCGGATCCCATCAGAACTCCGCAGTTAAGCGTGCTTGGGCGAGAGTAGTACTAGGATGGGTGACCTCCTGGGAAGTCCTCGTGTTGCACCCCTTTTTGCGATTTTGGCAGTATAGTAGAGTCATCTTCTTCTTGCTCGTAATTATTTTTCTCCGTCTTCCGGTTATTACTACTATTGTTATTATTACTATTGTTATAATTATAACTATAACTATAACTATAATTATTATTATTATTATTATATTATTATTATTATTATTATGAAGAAGAAGAAGAAGAAGAAGAAGAAATAACAATAATAACGGAGATGGCGGGGAGAAGAACAAGAGAGCGTGGGGCCCGCAAGAGACGGCCGATGGAGCGGAGGGGAGGGGATTAGGCATAAAGAGGAAGGAAAACATAAGTTAAACGGGTGCGATCATACCAGCACTAGAGCACCGGATCCCATCAGAACTCCGCAGTTAAGCGTGCTTGGGCGAGAGTAGTACTAGGATGGGTGACCTCCTGGGAAGTCCTCGTGTTGCACCCCTTTTTGCGATTTTGGCAGTATAGTAGAGTCATCTTCTTCTTGCTCGTAATTATTTTTCTCCGTCTTCCGGTTATTACTACTATTGTTATTATTACTATTGTTATAATTATAACTATAACTATAACTATAATTATTATTATTATTATTATATTATTATTATTATTATTATGAAGAAGAAGAAGAAGAAATAACAATAATAACGGAGATGGCGGGGAGAAGAACAAGAGAGCGTGGGGCCCGCAAGAGACGGCCGATGGAGCGGAGGGGAGGGGATTAGGCATAAAGAGGAAGGAAAACATAAGTTAAACGGGTGCGATCATACCAGCACTAGAGCACCGGATCCCATCAGAACTCCGCAGTTAAGCGTGCTTGGGCGAGAGTAGTACTAGGATGGGTGACCTCCTGGGAAGTCCTCGTGTTGCACCCCTTTTTGCGATTTTGGCAGTGTAGTAGAGTCATCTTCTTCTTGCTCGTAATTATTTTTCTCCGTCTTCCGGTTATTACTACTATTGTTATTATTACTATTGTTATAATTATAACTATAACTATAACTATAATTATTATTATTATTATTATATTATTATTATTATTATTATGAAGAAGAAGAAGAAGAAGAAGAAATAACAATAATAACGGAGATGGCAGGGAGAAGAACAAGAGAGCGTGGGGCCCGCAAGAGACGGCCGATGGAGCGGAGGGGAGGGGATTAGGCATAAAGAGGAAGGAAAACATAAGTTAAACGGGTGCGATCATACCAGCACTAGAGCACCGGATCCCATCAGAACTCCGCAGTTAAGCGTGCTTGGGCGAGAGTAGTACTAGGATGGGTGACCTCCTGGGAAGTCCTCGTGTTGCACCCCTTTTTGCGATTTTGGCAGTATAGTAGAGTCATCTTCTTCTTGCTCGTAATTATTTTTCTCCGTCTTCCGGTTATTACTACTATTGTTATTATTACAATTGTTATAATTATAACTATAACTATAACTATAATTATTATTATTATTATTATATTATTATTATTATTATTATGAAGAAGAAGAAGAAGAAGAAGAAGAAATAACAATAATAACGGAGATGGCGGGGAGAAGAACAAGAGAGCGTGGGGCCCGCAAGAGACGGCCGATGGAGCGGAGGGGAGGGGATTAGGCATAAAGAGGAAGGAAAACATAAGTTAAACGGGTGCGATCATACCAGCACTAGAGCACCGGATCCCATCAGAACTCCGCAGTTAAGCGTGCTTGGGCGAGAGTAGTACTAGGATGGGTGACCTCCTGGGAAGTCCTCGTGTTGCACCCCTTTTTGCGATTTTGGCAGTGTAGTAGAGTCATCTTCTTCTTGCTCGTAATTATTTTTCTCCGTCTTCCGGTTATTACTACTATTGTTATTATTACTATTGTTATAATTATAACTATAACTATAACTATAATTATTATTATTATTATTATATTATTATTATTATTATTATGAAGAAGAAGAAGAAGAAGAAGAAATAACAATAATAACGGAGATGGCGGGGAGAAGAACAAGAGAGCGTGGGGCCCGCAAGAGACGGCCGATGGAGCGGAGGGGAGGGGATTAGGCATAAAGAGGAAGGAAAACATAAGTTAAACGGGTGCGATCATACCAGCACTAGAGCACCGGATCCCATCAGAACTCCGCAGTTAAGCGTGCTTGGGCGAGAGTAGTACTAGGATGGGTGACCTCCTGGGAAGTCCTCGTGTTGCACCCCTTTTTGCGATTTTGGCAGTATAGTAGAGTCATCTTCTTCTTGCTCGTAATTATTTTTCTCCGTCTTCCGGTTATTACTACTATTGTTATTATTACTATTGTTATAATTATAACTATAACTATAACTATAATTATTATTATTATTATTATATTATTATTATTATTATTATGAAGAAGAAGAAGAAGAAGAAGAAGAAGAAATAACAATAATAACGGAGATGGCGGGGAGAAGAACAAGAGAGCGTGGGGCCCGCAAGAGACGGCCGATGGAGCGGAGGGGAGGGGATTAGGCATAAAGAGGAAGGAAAACATAAGTTAAACGGGTGCGATCATACCAGCACTAGAGCACCGGATCCCATCAGAACTCCGCAGTTAAGCGTGCTTGGGCGAGAGTAGTACTAGGATGGGTGACCTCCTGGGAAGTCCTCGTGTTGCACCCCTTTTTGCGATTTTGGCAGTATAGTAGAGTCATCTTCTTCTTGCCCGTAATTATTTTTCTCCGTCTTCCGGTTATTACTACTATTGTTATTATTACTATTGTTATAATTATAACTATAACTATAACTATAATTATTATTATTATTATTATATTATTATAATTATTATTATGAAGAAGAAGAAGAAGAAGAAGAAGAAATAACAATAATAACGGAGATGGCGGGGAGAAGAACAAGAGAGCGTGGGCCCGCAAGAGACGGCCGATGGAGCGGAGGGGAGGGGATTAGGCATAAAGAGGAAGGAAAACATAAGTTAAACGGGTGCGATCATACCAGCACTAGAGCACCGGATCCCATCAGAACTCCGCAGTTAAGCGTGCTTGGGCGAGAGTAGTACTAGGATGGGTGACTGTGGTGCCCCGTTCCCCCTATTCGGGGAGCGCGGCTAAGAAATACTAAGACGGTATCGTTCGATCGGGATAGATTGAATTAAGAACTCGTCCTCGTTATGGATTTGTTTCTTCGGAATCGATTCCCATATTCAGTGGACCGTGCCCCAAGGATCGACTTAGCGGCAGAGTCAGGAGGGACCTCTCCGCTGCATTCTTTGTTGCCTAGTTTTCGCTGTCGCTTGTTTCTTTCGTGCCTTGAGTTGGATTTCGGATTTGCTTGGGTTTTCTTGAACGGTTTCGATGGATTTCATTGCTTTCGTTCTTAGGACTGCACTTCAATTCCGATAAGGGGAAGAGTGGAAGAAGTACTGATCAGCTGTTCGTGTCAATACAGGTGAACCAGCTGTAGTCGTCGCTCGAGCGGACGCCTAAAGCGCTTCTTTCCTTTTTCTTCCAACTACCAAAGTGAGTGGCTACCAACCCGATTAGCTAGCCCTACTTGCTAGTCTTCACATCTGAAATCTCGTGTTCGTGCTTGCCCCGATCAAACGATACCAAGTAAATAACTAAAAGATATCAAGATAATAAGGGAATAGACTTGGGAAATATTGCTTGTCAAATGAAACTTACGAACGGTTACTTACTTATATGCTTGCTCGTTTGGAAATGTTCATCATATGCATAAATATAAGTTAGAATGTATATTTCTTCTTAGAACTGTGCTATGTATAGAACACATTTTTAATGCCATAAACTGAACAGATAGGCTATGCAAAAGTAAATCTTGCCCCGTACTGCCATGCTCCTGATATATCCTGTTTTGCCTCGATTGCTAATATTAGTGTACTGCGTTGATCACGGACAACTTGTGCACAAGGTCTTAGTTCCTGCGGACGGTCGCTGGGGCACTGGCACCGATCCGATCCGGACGGAACTCATGATAGTCGCCTGCTATAGGACGGAATGCCTTGGGACGTCCTGATCTATGCGTCGCACGGCACTCCGTACTGAGACTAGCCCGTCCATTATGGCAACGTGCCAGTGATCCCCTTGTATATTTAAACCTGTAGAAACTAACTTGTGTCTTCTTGACAGGGAAGGCAAGGTAAGTATTGTGCAGGTGGTTCAGACGGACAGGTAAATGTCACCGAACGGTGACGAGTTATTTCAATGATTCTATATCTATGTCTTGTTGTAAAATGAACTAAGGCAAGATAGAAACCCACAAATATGCATGCTTCATTAAATCAACGTGTTGATTGGTATAGTTGGGATAGCTTGCCTTCACCAGTACGTTTCGATGTACTGACCCTCGTTGAAACAGGTTCCCCGCGCTAGGAAGAACCGAGCGAGGAGCAGGAGACAAACCCCCAATCCAGTCCAGCTGTAGGCACGCCTCGACCGTGCCACCTTAGAAACATTTTGAAGAAGAAGCCTTTTGAAGAAGAAGCTAGCCACCAAAGCAATCATGCAGCTTCGTGGCAAGGCAGTCGTTCCGTCCCAAGGTCTTACATTTTGAGTTTAGT
>JAYESA010001054.1:0-66868 GCA_036927795.1 Iris macrosiphon | reverse complement strand
GAAAAGAGAAAGATTAATTTGAAGTGTATCATTGTGTGCCGATATCGAGGAGACACTCGATACACAATTTTTAATAATTTGGAATATGCGTTTTGAATGTCTCTATTGTGCATGCACTAAGTGGTCATGTTATTAAACAACAAGGTTGGATTTCGGGACTTCCCCAAACCTGATGTAAATATGTAGTGGCCACGTCATTCAAGGCTCTTGATAAAGCACTACAAAAACACTCAGGGCTAGTCCAATATTTGTGCTAGCCATTAATGAAGAACTTTCATTCAGGGCTGCCAAATTTGTCTCAGGACTGTCTAACCCCATGCCTCTCCTCCTCCTCCTCCGCTCCTCCGTCCCTCTCCGGCTGCTCCTCCCGCTCCCCGCTCCTCTCCGACGCCGCCTGCCGCCGACCTCCTCCTCCTCCTCCTCTCAAGCTCCTCTCCCCTCCTCCTCCGCCTCCCCTCCCCCCCCTCCGGCCGCCTCCGCTCCTCTCCGTCTCTCTTCTTCGGCCTCCTCCTCCTCCTCAGCCCTCTCCTCCTCCTCTCCGCTCCTCGCTCCCTCCTCCTCCCGCCCGCCCCCCGCGCTCACCCCGTCCCCCTCCGCCTTCGCACAGTCCTCCAGACCCGCGCTGCCCTGCTCAACCCCGTCTCGCGCACCTCTTCGGACTGTCAAAATTTGGACAATCCTAAAGAATCAACATATATTTCTTTAAAACTGTTAAATTTTGAGAGTCCTTTATATTGGTATCTTTCCTATTGTTATGACTGTCAAAATTTTGATAGTTCTGAAAAAAAAAATCAATTGAGAGTGGATAGTCCAGTAAATAATTTTTTTGGAGTGACAAACATGTAATTAAAAAAAAAAAAAAAAAAAAAAAAAGGGCTGTCCTGAGTGTGTTTTGTAGTGCCTTTATCGAGGGCCTCATTCAAATATCCTACATATATACACTTCACTACTGCGACGAAACACACTCTGTGTCGACTGCACGGATATGGGAGAGGCAAGTTGGAGGAGGAGCCGAACCTCCGAGTATTAGGGGTTAGGCCTGAAATAAAACAAAAGATTCATGGTCAGGCTCGCGAACATCTTTAGCGCGAAGAATGCAATGATGCTGAGGCACTTGGAGTTTGGCATGTACTGTTAACACAAGAACTCAGCTTCTTTAGCAAAAGGTAAAGGCGGTATGAACAGTACTGCCATCTTCTCCAGAGCCCTTTCTGCTTCTTCGCACACGAACCGAACCGCCTGTTGGATTCTATACTCGGCACGGAAAGGAGCCACGGCGGCTGTGACGTTGGGCGCTGCGAAGTTCAAGCAGAGTTGCAGCGGCGGATCTTCGTTCTTGAAACCGCCATTGGCGTGAGGGTTCTAATCTCTGATTGGAGGAGGAGAAGTAATCAAGAGGCAGCAATCTCGGAGAGGAGACCGCCAAGGAGAGTGAATAGTCCTCTAACGTCCCACCAGAATATATCTGAATATGGTGGATTTCTCTTGAGCTTTCTCTATATTTCTAGAAGTCCTAAAATCTTTCTCTCTAATATTTTAGTCCCAGAATTTTTTTTTTTTTCTAGAAGTTTTGAAACTTTATTGTAGGACGTTTGAGGTCCTATAAATAAGTTAGAGGTTCATCATTACCGAATCTTGTAAGTTTTTTTTTTTAATATACTGAAGTCTTCCAAGTTTTCACTCTTACTTCACTGTTGTATTCTCTTTTTTAAACATTCTATCTAAGTCCATTCGAAAAATACTTGCATTGGACTTCGAAGAGGAAGTTAGTCCTCTCAAGAGTCGAAGTGCAGGAAAAAAAAAAAAAATTTCTCATCAGCTAAGTTCATTCTAGCTAAGTATGTAATATAAGGCTACAGTATTCGTCAAATCCTAATAGAGGAGGAACAAAAAATTAATTTAATAAATTAAATTAAATAATTAATTTGAAAAGTTAATTTAAAAGGTTAACTTTTCAAATACACTTTATAGTTTAACTTTTTAACTTAATTTTTCGAATTAACTTTCGTAAAACGCCATGTATTAGGGAGTTGTTAGCTCCCCCCTTCTTAGAGGGAGCAAAATAACATTTTTGATTTTTATATCATGTGTGCGTGTAACACGATTTAGAAAAAAAAATTACTTAAATTTAACGGAATAGAAAAAGTCTGTAAAAAAAACAGTACATGAGTTTTTCCAAATTATGTTAAACCTTAGAGATATCTCATGTTTACAAGTTTAATTTTTGAATTTTTGACTAACAGTTTTTTATTTGATGTCAAAAACTACTTTTGCTATAGGCTTTTGAAAAGCAATAAAAACACCAAACAAGCCCAAATATGTGAGATTGATGTTGCTTTTCAGAAAGTACTAGGAACATTTACAATCTCCCTCCGGCTTTTAAAACATGCATACAAAATGGACTTATTTTTCAGACTTTTTTTTATAAGGCCTTGTGACAAAACTTTAGGAATATTTTTCAAAAGAAAAAATAAACAGAAACAACCATTAACTGATGAAGCCCATTGTTTTCAGTAGCCGAACAACTTCTGTTGTTGTTTCAGAAAAAAACAAATAGAAGCAGGTAAGAAGCACAAATCCAATTGTTTCTGCGTATTATTTCTGAAAAAAACAATAGAAATTAGCTGGTAAAAACTGTCTATGCTTATGGCTTTGATAAACTGCTTCATTTTTTAAACAGCTTTTAAAACCAAGGGAGAAGGGTTGAAAAAGAAGCTGCTACGTTCTAAAAAGCAAAACTAATGCCAACTCGACCTTACGTGTTGAAAGCTGAGCTGGTTTGAGTAAAATTCCAATTTTGTACATATAGTAATATATTTTGAGGCATATTGTGGAGAAGGGTTTTCTGTCTTCTTCCTCTTCAGCGTTCCTTTCTTTTCCTTCCCGCGAACCCAAAGAAAAGTTGTTCCTTTATCTCCACTTAATTCAAAATTTCCCCAAATTCCGAACGACCTCAAATTTTTGAGTATGTGATTCTCTTCACGCAGTAACTTAATAGGTATGCGTTCTATTTCTCTTCATTTATGCGATGTTCGATTCTTCCCCCAATTTTTAGGGTTTCGTTAATCTTCTAATGAATTATCTTAGAGTTTCAGTTTTTATGAGTTTAGAATCTCTGGGAGTATGAGTTTCTTCTTGCTTGTATCGGAACATTCATCTGAGATTATTTATTTACGTTTGTTTTTGTGCTTTTTATGAAAATTTTGTTCTTTTTTTTTTCAAGAAATCAATAAACACAATTAGTTATAAATTTTGTAGATGACTAAAAATTAATTCCTATGCTGTGCTACTTCTACTGTTCTATTATTCTCCAATTTAGAGCGTATCGTGAATCTTAACGAATTATCATAAACATAGGATTCTTGGTGCTATCTACGAAATTCTATATGTGATCAGCTAAAGGATCCACTTTTGATGAGTTGATAAGGGTTGGCAAGAGAGAAATTCATGTTTCTTATATAAAAAATATCCAATTGCGTCTATGTATTTACTTTTGGTTTTGTGTGTGTTCTTTATGAAACTTTTGTGCTGTTTTTCAATAAATCAATAAACCTAATTAGTAGCGAAAATCATGAATCGAGTAGATGGCTAATCCAAATGACTGTTATGACCCAAGATCCAAGGTGGTTTGGATCATCACGGACATCTTTGCTGGTCAAATATAACTATATGGCCAATAACATGACCTAAATTCAATTATGTCAAATCCACAGAGTTCTCAGCGAGTACATCATCAGTTAATAACCAAAATATGGGTTCCAATCCAAAAGTGAATAGTTTCATTGTATAAATACTACTAACCTTATATCTAGCAAAATGTCTCATACATGTTAATTGAAGTGGTATTTTACTTAAGTCGGCAGATGGATTGCTACTTATTCGATGTGCACCCTAGAATAGGGTCTAAAATGGAGTTAATATGAGTATTGCAGTATTTGTATTTGTTTCATATTGGATACATATATGGATATGGGGCTTGTTCGATACTAAAGCTGATGTCAGTCATGAATTTGTACGGGATATTGCTAAATAGGACTGGAAATCTTAGAACGGAAACTAAGTTCAACTTATATTTTGAAAGCTAGGATAAGGACATAGCTAGTATTTGGAATTTTATTTATAGCCAGATTTAACGATTTTAGATAACGGATATCCAGTTAGCAGGATCCCACTACCTCCAGGAACCGTGTCGTGATCCCTTGAACCTAAACTTAGTGGGTTCTCACTATAGATCACCAAAATGTGGCAATCCAGCTGATCGAGAGCTTAAGTAATGCAAGTTCAATATTTTTTTTCTTAAAAAAGACTCAAAATCAACGAATTGAAAAGACAATATAATAAGTTAATTGCCAAAATAAAGTGTTGGACTTTGAAAAGACCTATAAGCAGCGTGGGAGTCGGTATTGCCTATAGGGGTTCATTTTGATGCTTCAAACCAGAAGGGAAATCTACATAGGCGGAGGATAAAAATATGGAAAACCTAAAGGGAATTAATGGATTTTATTGGACTAGGGGCAAGTGCCTCCGTCTTCACCTTCTTCTAAGAGAGAAGATAGAGGCACGACAGAAAGATGGCATCCATCTCACTATTAGAGATTGAAAAGAGAAAGCACAACGTGTGTGTGTCTATTGTTTTAATTCAGATACAAAGTCAGATTTTTGTATTTGTTTACACCCTATATTAGCAGACAGAACGTGGAGAAAGTGTATTATCTTGGTTAACTAGATTATATAAATATTCCATAAAGGGATTAGTGTATACATAAGAAGAAGTTAAATATTTATTGTCCAAATTTGTAGATGATGTTTGCTAAAGATAATGTGGTGGTGCATTGGAGTAGAGAAGGGTTAGAGTAACTATTGACTAAAAGTTTTAAATTAGTAGGACAAAAAATACTATATGAAAATATAACGAAACCAATGCCAAAGAGAAATAAGGGAGGACGACATGCAGATCAACAAGAGATACCTAGAAATGGTAGTTTTTGTTATTTAGGATCAATCATTCATCATGTTGTAGAGAATGAGAACTATGTTGTGCAATGTACATAGAATAAAAACATGTTGGTCGAAGGGAGGAGTGCTTCGATAGTACTTTGTGAATGCAAGATTTCATTGAAGTTGAAAGAAACATTCTACAAAACAGCTATAAGTCCAACCATGCTTTATGGATTGGGGTGTTGGACGTATGAGAATGTTAAGATGATTGACTGACAATACGTTGAAGATAGTATAAGAAATGAGTGTCTTCATAGGAAGCTGGGAGTGGTGCCAATCGAGGAAAAAATTGAGGAAAATGTGTATTAGTTTGTTTGGACATGTGAAACTCAGCGCAATAGATGAATCAGGAAGGAGTGATAAGATAATAATTAAAGGATCCTCTAGTACTAGGGATAGGCCTAGGGATGTCAACGGGTTGGGTTTGGGTCGGATTTATGTAAAGTTTGAACCTGGCTCAAAATTCATTCGCTTTTTAAATCTCTAGCCGATCCTGAGCAGATTTCCGTTTGGGTTCTTATTTTAACATGTGAACCCGATTAACTCTGGTAAAATGTTATATATAAAAAAATTAGCAATTGAAGCCGGTGTGGTTTGAACTTAGAACTAATCCCATAACAAACTCAACTCTTTACCAACTAGACACACGTCGCACACCATTTTGAATATATGGAACATTTTTATAATTTAACCCAATTCGAATTAGACTCAAAATCGTTTTGAGTTTCACATGTTATATCTGAACCTGGCCTGGAATTTAGCAAATATTCAGTTCGAGTTATCAGCAAACATTGACAGGACCAGATAGGCCTAAATTGTTAGTGTTACGGAGGACAGATCCTTAAGTGAGATGGATGGAAGGAAAGGATTCAAAGTCGCAAACAACCTACTTCAAGAATTTGGGATGAAGGCCTTGTTGTTTTTACTATATCATCCAAATTTACCTTGGAATTAATTGTGTCCTTCACAGTTTTGGGTATTGATTAGTTGAGAAACATTTTCATGAATATATCTAAAATGAAAATGTTGAGATGGATGAGTGACATTAAATACATCAAGAGATAGATTAAGAGATGAGTGCATCCTTGGAAAGTCGGGAGGTGACTTAGATTGAGGATAAGATGAGATCATGACTTGGGGTCTTTTGAAATGGTTTGACACGTGCAACTGATGCAGGAGCATAATGATTATCTAATTATTTTAGACCTTCCAAACTACCTATCTAATTATTTAGACTTCCCAAATCTATTGAATGTTTGTCAAGTTTGAAGAATGTGCTAAAAATGCATTTAGTCCTATTCCCAACTACTTGTATTTCCTATGATAGGATTGGATGTTTTGCTTGTAAGTTGCGTTCATGCAACTTCGTCCTAGTTATTTAATTGTCATATGGTTAGGAAGAAGTCTATTTAGAGGAGATAGTTGTCATTTTTTAGATAGGTCATTTGGAAGTCTTGTGATAGCCTTTGTGAAGTGGCTGTGGTAATGGGAGTGAATGATTCCTTCATTTGTTTGAGTGAATTCCAATTCTGGGTAGTGATTCCCTTATTATCTATCAATTTCCTTGTTATCTTTTGTTTACTTGCATCAGCAAAAAAAAGACAATAGATGCAGCAGTTGGAGGAGCAACAAGCTATTAGTAAATGGAGTTGCTAAGGGCCTTTTTTGTTGCAAGGATGGGAAAACCCCCCTCAAGGAACTCGTAGAACCCATAGGAACTTATAGTGGTCCCCACTATAAAGTTTCTATGGGTTCAATACACGTTCAACTGTTTGGTCTGTAGAACTCGTAAGAATAAGGAGTTGGATTGTAGGTGGGGACCACAAAACAGTTAATTGTGAAATCTTCATGTGTTTTTACTAGTGGGGCCCATCTAAAAGAAAAGGCCATAGTTCTCAGAGTTCTTGGCATTTATGTCTCTGGAACTTATGACCTTGTTGGCAAGGGGACGGGGACCCGGATTTTTTGGGGTCCTTGTCTCAAAGTTCTGGTGGTTCTTGTAACCAAAAAATAAATAAATCATATCGAGTTCCCTTGGGTTCTCCTTGGGTTCCAAGAACCAAGCAGGCTCGAAGGTTTAGTGACGGACCAAAGAGAACTTGGATGGAGACTGAAGAAGGATATGACTTATGCTAATGTGAGAGTGACTCTTAATAGTGCTGAAAGGAAGATAATGATTCATGTTTCCAGCCCATAACTTTTGGATCAGGGCATTTTTTTTGTAGTTGTAGTTACATAGATGGATGCTATCTAGCTTATTACTCCAATTAGAATTGTTCAGGACTGAAGTCTAATTTGTATCAAAAGACCAGTAGGCTTTAAGGGTTACATCTTGAATTATATAGATTTAGGGTGTTTAACTACTCATTTCAGACTCACTTTTAGTTGTTTTAAGTTTCATATTGGGAGTTTGGACTACTTTATATCTAAATAATTATTAGATAGTAGTTTGAGTGATGTCAGGAAGTGTTTCTGTATGAACTTTGGTTTACTTTCCGGACCTATTTGCAATACATTTGGCGATAATTTGTCTTGCAAGCTTTTTACATGTCTTTATATGGGGATCTACTACAAACGAGTCTATGTGGAATACTAGTTGAATAATGAATTCATGAGAGCGTTCTTACCTTTTTTTTGTTGCTCTTATTTCTGTACCCTCTTGAATTCTTATTCCCTAGCTTCCCCTCTATGAATGGTGGAAAGCACCAAGTTTGTAAAGCAGCCTTGGAATGTTTTGCTTTGCACAGCTACTTAAAAGTTGGTATTAATTTTTCTTTTCATCTGCAAACGTTTCTCGTTACTTAAAATAGATTAGTAACCTGCATTAGGTTACATCATGTGTTATATTCATACTGCAATACAACCAAGTGGAGTAACTTAGCAGCTATTCCGCTTTGTCATTAATTTATTAGATACCATTCTTGGCATCTATGCAATTTACTAGGTTGTAGCAATGGGGTTACTTTTATGATCTGGCTCTGTCAAATTGTAATTGCCTGCATGCTAAACCAGCTCGGTCTTTTTCTTATCAAGTATAATATAGTTAATTATCATCTACTTGTCCTATAAGCTTTGAAGCATATGTATAGGTTATAAATTGATCCCCTTCATAGTCTTAATGATTTCTAGGTCTTTTATTATGTTTGCTTATTTTGTGGTTTTCACTTCCTAAGGTGTGTCTAGTATGGCAAAGGCACAGTTGCTCTGGTTTTAGGATTTTATCTTTTTTAATCAATATTTCTTTATTTTTATACATAACATACCTGAAAGGAACTATGCCATAATTTGCAGGAGGCACTTGTATTTTACATCTGTCCAGTATTGACCAGAATCATGGCAACTCCAAAAGGAGGAATAGTTTCATATTCATCACTCTCTAAGCTTGACAATCAAATTCATTCCGATGAAAACTACAAATATACCTTCTCGGGCGGCATAGGTACAAGTGATTGCTCATCAGGGCCAAGTACTTCAAGTCTGGACCGTCAGTACCCGTTCCCAGTTGATTCCTACTATCCTGATGGATATGATTCCAGTGAAGACACATATATCCCAACTCAGTCTAGACGTCAGCCAGAAGTGAACTTAACAAATGTGTTGGGTGGGATTCTTGCAATCCTGACTGGCAGGAACAAAGGTCTTGGTAGTATTCAACATCAAGAAAACTTTGGCTCAAGTGTGTCCTTTTTAGGATCAGACAGTAATGGAGATACTGTATTGCATTCATCAGTTTGCATACCGAGCGCACCACCACTTCTTGAGCCAGAAGTAGTAGACTATTCTGCATATAAAAGGGTGTTAGAAGCAGAGCCACCTGAATGGCAGGCAGATAGTTCTTCTACTTCTTGCATGCTATGCTATGTCCACTTCACTGCCCTTACCCGTGGTAGGCATCACTGTAGATTTTGTGGGGGTATCTTCTGCAGAGCATGCACTAAGGGAAGGTGCTTGATGCCCATTAAGTTTCGAATGCGAGATCCTCAAAGAGTATGCAGTGAATGCTATAAACAACTTGAACCTTTGCAAGGTGTACTTAAGAACTCCATAAGCAATGCGTCACAGTCAGCCAAACATGATGTTGTTGATTGGACATGCGGACGAGGGTGGCTAAATTTTCCTGTTGGTTTGTCAATGGAACATGAAATATACAAGGCAGTGAATACTCTGCGAAGTTATTGTCAGGTTCATATTTCCTTTTAACCAACTCTTTGGATCTTGATGTGACAATTATAAACTTCTCACCCCTCATAACTTTTCGTACCGCTGTTCTTGGTGCAGGTTGCTAGGTTACATCCTGAGAACTCTATTCCTCGTGCAATCCTAAATGGAGCAAGTGGGCTTGCTATTCTGACCGTTGCTAAAGTAGGTGCACTTTTTACATACAAACTTGGTACTGGTCTGGTAGTATCTCGAATGTCAGATGGATCCTGGTCTGCTCCTTCAGCTATTCTCTCAATTGGTTTGGGATGGGGAGCACAGGTAAGCATACTGAAGAGGAATGAACGCCACTGTTTGGCTCTGGCAGTTTTCAATCTCATATTGCGCATAAAGACAGATCCTTTGATTTTTTTTTAACTTTATCAAGTTGTTTAGAGTTTACTAGGTAAAGCTAGCTAACGATAGGCTTTGCTTAGGTATGAAGAACTTAAGAGGTTGAATGACGGATTGTTGTGCATTTATTACATAATCATTAGAAACCTTAATATGAGCAGACACCTTATGTATTTCTCAGAAAGCTTACACCATTTCTCCTGACATGAGTATATGAATGATATACTTTTTAATTGAAATTCTGTGATTTTGAGATTCTGCATTTTAGATTCCTAAACTACAAAGTCAAATTAAATGCTTCTTGAATTCACAAATTTAAATACAACGTAAGATACTAATCTTTAGCACTCGTTCAAAGTTAACCAGATGCAATAAGATGATAATCCTTGCTTCACTTAAAAATTGCTATGAACATTCTGAACTACGAATGGTTAAGGTGTCAAAAAAGGTTTATTGATACTTTGATAGTTGATTTTAAGAAGGAAACCAAAAGCCATGTTATATTATCTAATAAGTGATGACACGTTAAGTTAGCAAAAATAATTTTGAATCTGTTCATTTGACTTTTTATTTGGCTGCATACGACAATGACAGAAGACAGTCCCTAAATTTTCACTTTTGTCGCATGATTTTTTTGCTACCTGGTGTTATTTGTGGTCATCTCTTCTCTAAATACTGGCAAGTATCCTACTCTATACTTTTTCACATCCTTGATACATGTTCATTAGGTTTCCCTAGTTCTAGCAGCTCCAGTAACTAAGATACTATAGCCCCATCACTTTTCCAATTTCTCTCCAGTGCAGACCTAAACCATCTTGAACAACTTTCTCAAAAATATTCTCAATTGGCACATCTATGTTCCTGAGAAACTGCACTTATTTCTTTTTTGTCTTTTGAAATATTGTCAATCACATCATTCTCGTTTCAGCTAAACCAACTAATTTATCAACTGGGAAAAAGATATATGGTTTCCAACAACAGGGTTCAGATCTATTTTGTATGTTCCGAAAAGCTATGTACTTTTTGTTCACTTAGTGAACAAGAAGGCTCCAAATTTTTGACATTTGTGGTTATCGATGACTCAAATGATGTGCATCCTGATTCATGATTAACCTAATGATATGCACTATTAATGTCTTTCATATTTTGCACTAGGAAGATTTTGGTTCAAATTCTATCTGAAGGACCCAAAGCTCTCAAATAATATATATGCTAGGGATGGATCCAGGAACATTAACCCAGTGGGGGCTTGATAAAGTAGGGGGGAGTGTATAATTTATTTGTACTATTATGAGAATTGAACCAAGGACCTCCATAACCTCCATAACTAAACATGATTATGATTAGTTTACCAATTGGACTACGATTAAAAGTGTTAAAATAGTGGACTCAAATATATTTTGCTTATTTTGGCAAAATTAACCATAAATCTATGTTGAAATTTTATTTTTCGGAAATCTATGATTAGTTTACCAATTGGCTTGAGCCCCAATGTCTCATATATATATATATATATATATATATATATATATATATATATATATATATATATATAATCGTTGTATCTTGTTTAAGTCATCTAATCTTAACCGTTGATTTGAACCATACAAATCAATGGTTAATATTAGATGACTTAAACAAAATCCAACGGTTGATAACATGAGGATATTTGGGGATGCAAAAAATGGGGCATGCGGATCCCTCTTATATATATATATATATATATATATATAGAGAGAGAGAGAGAGAGAGAGAGAGAGAGAGAGAGAGAGAGAGAGAGGATCCACACCCCCTCCTATTATGCATCCCCATGTTTACAACCGTTGGATCTTGTTTAAGTCATCTAATCTTAACCGTTGCTTTGAATCATTCAAATCAATGGTTAAGATTAGATGATTTAAACAAGATCCAACGGTTGATAACATGGGGATGCTTGGGAATGCAAAAAATCGGGGATGTTGATCCCTCCTTATATATATATATATATATATATGTGTGTGTGTGTGTGTGTGTGTGTGTGTGCGCGCGCGCGCATCCATTATGCTGTGCCCTTATAATTCTCCAAGTACGTTTCCTTTATGAAAATATGGTACATAGCTCTCATTTTTTACATCTGTGTATAGGTTGGGGCTGAACTCATGGATTTTATTATTGTACTCCATGGCCTGGAAACGGTCAAGACATTTAGCAGTCGAATGCATTTTTCCCTTGGGGCAGGTATGAGTGCTGCTGCAGGACCGGTTGGCAGAGTAGTTGAAGCAGATCTGTGTACTGGAGATAGGGGGTCCGGCATGTGTTATACATACAGTTGCAGCAAAGGTATCTTTCTAACATGAAACTTTCCACTGTATCCTTTTCATTATCAAATACAAACCATCTCCTCATCAAATACATGTCTCACTTGTTACGAAGGACTAAAGATGAATCAGTGTATACTGCAGCAACTACCTTTTAATTTTTTACCTATGCTTCACCCTATGATTCTTTCTCATTTAATGTCAAGAAAATGCCAAGCTAGTTTATAAATGACTGATCTATTCCATTCTCGTGCCCCGTCTCATTTAGCTCTGATGTAATATGCTTATCCTAGCTCCTTATTGTTTGCAAATGTCAATTGCCTTCTCACAGGAATCCCAGGATGTAGGCATATACAATTTAGTTTAGGTGATTAAAAGTTTTGTTTTAATTTAACCTCTATGATGAGCCTTCCAATCCAACCAAGGAAGGGTTTTTCATTTTTGAGAGGTCAATCAAGAAAGAAAGAAAAAAAAATGTTTACTGTGAAAAAACTACAAAAGAGTTTTGATCATATTTTAGTGAAAGTGCAAATTAAAAAGAGAGACGATATATTTGGTTTTCAATCGTGAAGTGACCTTGTGCACTGAGCTTGTGTAATTGTCAGTGGAAGCAGGCTGGAAACTTTACTTAGCTTCAGCCTTATGCTACTTTGTGCAAGTATATGATACTGACAGTTATTGGAAACTGAAACAGGTGCTTTTGTCGGCGTCTCCCTGGAGGGTAACGTTGTGGTGACACGGATGGATACTAACCTACGCTTCTATGGTGATCCTTATCTTAGTACTTCTGACATCCTCTTGGGGATGGTGGGGAGGCCGAAAGCTGCCGAGCCATTGTACTCTGCCCTTGATGACCTATATGCCAAGATTGATAGTTGAGCCTTGCCTCTGTACATATATCTTCTGCTTCCTTCAATGGCCTCCCTGATATCTTTTAGTTGCGGCTAGTGCTGGAACTATTATAATTCCTGCTAAAAGGATACTGCAAATGTACAGTTTTCTTTTCAAGTGTTTGTACAGTGGTTCAAAATAAATATTGTGTAAATATATCACTACGTCTTTAAATAATGTACATATATTCATTTGATTATTCTTGCAGTACTTTGTAGTTGATTTAATATAGCTTAAAATTAAAATTATTATGTGAAGAAATGTGGTGCAACAATACTTGTATGATCAGTAGTAACTATAAAAAGTTCAAATGTTCTGATTGTTGGTTGATTTGAGAAAGTCGTGTCATGGAAGATATCCTGCTAGTTTATTATTTTTCTCGAGGTTTTTCCGTGAATGACAGGATTTTAATAAAATTTATTCTACAAATATTATCTCAATAAAAATAGAGTTAAATAAATAAATCCTCATTTTATAACAAAGATATCCGGCTAGCTTTATTATTTTTCTTGACGTATTTTTGGCTCGGGCCGCACTTGTATGTCAAATATAAGCAAACTAGCTTTCACTCGTTCTCGGAGTCTTCTGCGGCTTAAAACATACCACACAATCTTCGTAGCTATTTCCACTTGCATATATCAAATACATACCAGTTGTTCACAGCCATTAGAGACTTGGTCCCAACAAGCAAGCGTATGATTCCATAAGAATTTATCAGATTTTATCCCTTTGGGAAGGGATTTTATAGTCAAATGATTAGAGGGATATCATACAAAAATTTGATCTGATCACATTATGCGATCATATCAAGTGCAGAACAAGTAGCACGTGTAGTGTCAAGGTTTGTCATCCTGGTCAACAACCTCCATTATTATAAAAGTACCTAGTTGCAATAATCATCTGGCTCAGATTATTATCCCCTCCCCACTTGCTTTGCCCATGTCCTTCACGTGCAATAGATACAATGCATTGAATAGATATGCATTGAATCCGCAAAAGGATTAGCTCTCCAATCTCCATAGTTAAAACATTTAGTGGGCCCTCCAGATTATATTCTTCTCCCACCAAGTTCCCTCCATTTGAGGCAAGAGTAGGTCCCCCAATATCTTGTCATGTGGCATACAACTTGTAGACCTTGAAAGCGTGTGGACACATTCCAAATCAGAATCATTCATGAACCAAGATAAGAGTGACCTGTGAAGAATAGACAATCCACAATGGTTACTGTGTCTGTGTCAAACATGTATGGCGTGTCATAAATAAGACACTCCAAAATATACTAAGACACCAACTATGTCACCGTGTCCATTTCGTATCCATGCACATGGAGTCCAGAGTCGCATATCAATATCACTAGGACCAGAAGAAAAAAAAAACTTCGCAGCATCACATATAACATCACGAGACACTTATTAGACAAGCAGCAACAAGAAGCAATACAAATTGAAATATTATCCAACATGAATTTATTAGGAAAGTGTCTTTAATATCTCATCATATGTTAGGCAGTAAATCTTTCTCTCTCCAATATCTCCTTTGCAGTGTTAAAACTTAAAAAAAGCATCTTCAATAGCAACATGAGACAGTATCACATTGCAAAACCAGCACTTAATCAGGTTCAACAGTTGTTGACATAAAAAACACAACACAGAAAAGAGAGCCCACATGTTCAACCAGAAACAAAATCACAAGATAACAATATATAAGTTGGAACTTAGGATATAATACCTAAAGATAGTCCCATAATATAAAGTCTTTTACACTTAGTTGGAAGTAGCTGGCTTCTCTTCTCCTCCATTTCCTCTTGCATTATTTGATTCCGGAAGAGAAAAGAAACCAGGAAAATGAACTCGTAAAGAACAAAAAAGAGAGAAGTGTCAATAATAAAAACATTTCAATGCATATTCACTTGACCCCAAGAGATTAGAAGCTTCCCATCATTGGCATGCTATCAAACGACCAAAGGTCCTGATCAACCACATCATTAGTGAAAAAGCTGTCAAAAGATGAATCTGAGCTTACTGCATTAGGGTCCTGCAGAAGGTTCATAAGGGATTCAAAGGAAGGTTCTTCAGGTAGCTTCACCACTGTGTTCTGATCCACTGGCACTCCCTCCCCTTCATTATTCTTCAGCTTCTTCTGCAGATTATTGTAGCCATCTTCAATGATTTCAGATTCGTCAACTTCCACTATAGTAGGGGGAGGCTGCGAAGTGATTTCAGGGGTCTTGCACATCTCATTTCCCCAACCATAGTCTGAACAATCCAACGAGTTACTCCCCTGATCAGACTGGAAAGTTGAGGATTCTATTGCAGGGAAAGTATTGGGGTACTCGGGTTTAACAGGGTTCTTTTCTTCAAAGAATCCAAAGGTGGAGTAGAATTCAGGATCCGGATTGAATTCGGTACTCTTTGAACGGTTCTCTTTTGGTGCTTTCAGTGAAGTTGGTTTCATTTTTGGAGTTTCTTCAGGAAAGTTCACCTTGGCTTTTTTGCCTCTAATCCTACGGGCTTCAGCATCATAGGCTCTTGCAGCTTCCTCAGCGGTGTTGTAAGTTCCAAGCCATACTCTGACACCTTTGTTTGGATCTCTGATCTCTGCTGCCCATTTTCCCCATGGACGCTGACGAATTCCTCGGTATTGGTTTTTTCTCTTCCTTTTAGCAGATTTATCTGCAGCTCCACTATCTTCTACAGGCTTCAGAGTTATGGAGCATTCTCTTGCTGAAAGATGAAAATATTCGCATACACTTTCTCAAGAATTAGAAATAGAACCAAGTAAAAAACACATGTTAGTTAATAATAAATCACATAGCTCAGTGTTCATGTGATTGAATCATTTTTAGAGCTGAACCAAGGTATGGTTATTGATCTTTGACAAGCAATATCAGAATGAAGTTGGAGTATGGTATGTGTAATTGATCTATGACAAGCAATCGTAGCCCAACACCCAAACTGTATGCTGGTATGTCAGGAAGGTGTGAAGAATTAATCACGATTACTAAGACTGGCTCAATCCTCTATAAATTGATCCAAGTCCCAAGTGAGACAGCTTGGAGACCTAAGACCACTTAATAACTAGGGAAGCGAGATATGTTTGTACTTGAGATTATCCAATTTCAAATGTTGCGTTACAAAAAAGGTGTTGCCTATAGGGATTTCCATTCACATGTAAGACATAATTTCAACTCTAATAAATAACCAAATGCTGCAAAGTTTCTGGGAAAAGAGGCTTCAAATGAGGATAGTGCGAGGGGAAATCATTTGTGATGGTTAGGACACATTCAATGGAGACCAAAAAATGCACAGGTTAGGAGAAGAGATAGGATCACACTTAAGCATGTCTGTAGGAAGAAATGCTAGAATAAATGAATAAAGATTCAGGCAAAAAACATGAATTTTAGTTTGACAAGTTACGTAAAAGAGGCCCCTCTACAGCACTAAATTGTTGTTAGTTGTTCTGCAACATAGAAGGAACTCTCCTTAACCTAATTGAAAGGAGATAACAAAGACAATAGGAAGAAGAATAAGAAGTTAATGAAACATCCCAGGTGCAAACTATATATTAAAATGAAGGATCACTATTGCAATAACTAGATGAAACATAAGGAGCAAGAACTGACAACTAACAGGTAAAAGTTCAAAGAGCTACACCCTATGATGCACAGACACGGAGATGCCGTAAGGACATGGCAAGACGGACACAACACCTAGTTTGGTGTGTCCTAATGTATTTTGGAGTGTCCACTTCGTGTCCAATACATGTCTGACACCATAGAGCCCACATTTTTTGAGTGTGGGAACTTCCTAGTCTACACCCTAACATATTGCAGGAAGCATTCAAATGCATCCCCAATCAGTCGAAACTCAACAACAATAAGCAAATGAGAGAATGGATCATAGACCAACACTTCCTAGTCTATATTTCGCACACTGACCAAAGATCAAGACCAGTTCAGTCTAGGCAAACTCTTTCCCCTATGTTTGCAGTTTATATTATGATAAAAAAGCTTGGCACTTCATAAGATGAGACGGAACCTTAAAAGTTACTTCAATCAATACATTTCCAATCAACAATTTGTGTCAAAATATGTATTTGATATTGAACTTAGATTGTTTATTGGTATCACAGTAAGAGAATGGATCGTAAAATAGTGAACCAATGTACTATCATGTCATTCTTACTCAGCTCCCAATTAATCCAAACGAGACCCCCTTATAACAAGATCCATCTAATGAAAGGACAATCTGTATAAATACATCCCTAATCCCATGTATTTGCAGCAATAACTCAACAATTAACTGAAGAAAGAACATAACCATTTCTAATCAACTTATATTCAATCTCAGAACTGTATAAATTCCTAAAAACAAATCTACAATAAATCATATGAAAATGAATTGATAATCAAGAGAAATAATACTAATCCCATATATTAGCAAAATCATTCTCAACAATAATCCATATAACTGCTAATATGATCAGAACCCGAACAAAATATTTGGATAGTATGAACAAAACCAATATCTAATCCCTCTTTTTATTTTATCGCAGAATTTTATAAACTCCTAAAATAGCTGCAAACAACAAAACACATAAAAAAGAAAATACCAAATGAATCAAGAACCCAAAAAATTACAAGTTCCATATATTTGCAGCAGTAGTCCCAACAACACGACTCAGTATCTAATAAAAACTAAAATCAGTCAACAAAAAAAGGAAAGAAATTTGTAACATCTCAAAAAACAGAAAAAAAAAATAATTTTTTTTTGGAATATCACATATTTGCAGCACTAACTGGAACAAAGAATAGAAACCCATTTCAGATCCACTCCTTTCATCTTAAAATTGTATAAAAATAGCAACAAACAGCAATCAAGTAAAAGAGCAGGGGAAAAAAATTATATCATTTGAAAAATCAGAAACAAATAAGAGATTTGAAATTTCACGTATTTCCATGCTTGTGGAATCTAAAAATTGTATGAACTCCTAAAACTACCTGAAGAAAGCAAAACCCACCATCAACATTTGGGAGCTTTGGTCGGTTTGGAAGCGAAAGAGAAGATGCTTGTGGAATCTAAAAATTGTATGAATTCCTAAAACTACCTGAAGAAAAGCAAAACCGACCATAAAAAAAAAAAAACAAAATCCCCAAAAAGAATAAAAATCTGACCTTTGGGAGCTTTAGTCGGTTTGGAAGCGAAAGAGAAGAAAGGCTTGACAGTGAAGACTCCTTCCAACTCGTCGTTGAACTCCTGGAAGTCGGCTTCAAAGCCGTGAACATCATCGTCAGCATCGTCGTCGTGGTCGATCTCCACCTTCCGATACTTGTTCTGCTTCTTCTTGGAGCCGTTGGATCCGGACTTAGGGTCCGGCCAGAGATATGCGGCGGTGTTATACCTCGACTGCGCCGCCGCCGCCGCCGGGATGAATTCCGATATGATCGCTCCACCGCACATTTCTTTTTGTTTTCTTTGTTTGTTTGTAGCACAAGATATGTTCGTTCAAACGGAAAGGAAATATGTTATTATAAAGTTTGGAGGTTGGTGATGAAAAATATTAATTAGGTACATTCTGATAAAGACACCCTATCAAGGGAGGAGCATTACAAAAATTGGCTTCTTCTTTCCTAATTTTTTTATTTTTTGCAAAATTTTATAATTGGCACGTACGTAAAATAAAGATTAAAAAAAATTAAATATAAAAATATTGTCGTTCCTAGAAATCGAATTTAAGTAACCAAGAAAAATACTTCCAACCTTAACCACTTGAGTTAGAATTGTTTAGTTGTAAATAAATAATATTAAGTAGTTAAATAATTAATTTTAAAAAGAGAGTTAGTGAAGTATTTACATACGACTTAGATGATTAAATTTTGAATCGTTTTCAAGCCTCATTATAAGAGTAGAATTTTAAAAAAAAATAGTGAAATATTTACATATGGCTCAGATGGTTCAATTTTGAGTCGTTTTCAAGCCTTATTACAATAGTAGAGATATTATAAGAGTAGAGTTTTTTTTTAAAGTTAATCGAGTAATTTTTTTTTTTAATTGTCTCATTACAATAGTAGAGACATTATAAGAGTAGTGTTTGGAACTAAGTTCGACATGATAAGAGTAGTGTTTGGAACGAAGTTCTCAAAGGAGGATTCAAATTGTGCACATTTTCACGGAAGTCTCCAATCGTAAGCAACATGTCACGACAACACAGACGTTAGTAGAGTATTTACATACGACTTAAATTGTTCAATTTTGAGCCGTTTTTAAACCTCGTTATAAGAATAGAGAGTTCTAATGGAACTATTTGTGAAGTTTTGAATTCTATAAGTAAATTTGAGAATCCAAACAGTCACGTTTTAGAAGACGAAACACTGCCAAAAATTTTAGTAGTCATAGATATTCACACACTTGCCAAACATTTGACGGCCTTATCACTATTTGAATTTTGAGCTTAAGCGTAATTTTTTTTATATGATACAAAAGATATAATTAAAATATAATATATGTAAAATGATATGAATAAGTTTAGAAAATTAGTAAAGACATTTTTGTTTTTTCAGAAAGACATGATAAGATTAAGTATATTACTTGTTTAAAATGATATATTTAATAAAAATATGAGTAACCAAACGTAATATTAATCTTATTTTGACATATTTGTTAAAATGATTATCTTTTGTAAGTGTAAAAAATATAATGTGATTTGTTTAAAATAATATGTTTATTAATTTTTACAGAAAATTTACTGTAGCGAAATAAATTTATATTAAATTCATGCAAACGAAACAAGTTTGTTAATTTTTGAAATAGAGACATTGTCCGCCAACAGTGTTGACGAAAAACACAACAGACGTACACGTAGGCAAAAAAAAAAATTAAAGTGGACCCCACAGCCAAAATATTGCCAACACTGTTGGCTGAAATTGGTAGGGGACCAATTTTAGCCAACTGTGTTGGCAAAAATTGGATGTGGGGGCCCACGGGTGATTTTATTTGGTTGGTTTGGTTTGTTTTATTAATTTATTTTAATTAGTTATGTTTTGGTTTTATTTATTTAGTTTTGTAATTAGATTTTAAAAATTTATTTTAATAAAATAAAATTAAAATAAATTAACAGGTTTGAGGCTGAGGGTTCTCCTCATTTTTACTTTAGTCCCACATCGGTTGGACCTCTTCCCCTTGTTTGTATATACTATTTCTTCTTCATTGCTCTCTTAAGTAGTTGTGTGGGGAATCCCTTGGGCCATACGCGCGTGCCACCGCCGTCCGGTCCAGCTCGGCTCAGTTCGGTTCGGTACGTGCCCACACATGCGGGTGCCGAATGTCGATCCAATTTACTCTTCGGGTTTGGGCTGGGATCCAAAATATCTTTTTGCTCCTCCTTGTTTTGAACCGGTTTTCAACTCTTTGGAGATTTGAACGTTGGACATTTATTGCTCCATATGTCCAGGTTCATTTGACACATGTGACAGCTTCTGTAACAGCTCATATAATAATATTTTTTTCCACGTTTTTCCTTTTGTTACTGCTTTTTAATGGCCTGTTTATGAGCCATTTAATTTTTTGCCCATTGGTTGTGTCTAGGGACTGCCTTTATATTGCGGTCTCCTCCTCCTTCATTTTTTACAAAATATTTTTTTTCTACGTGAAACCTTTTTATCTGGTTCTTCTCTCCAACAATATTTTCTCCTTTAAATTTTTGCTCTGGGCAGAGCTAAGTTCGGTCTCTCTCTCCGAGTTGTGTGCGACGATGTCACGCCCCAGTCCCAAAATACACGGGACCATGCCACGTGGCAATGGCCAGCTAATATGACTTCGAAGGATTTTCCCAAATTAATGGACCCAACGAAGCGTACTACGTTGTCCTAAAATACTATCAAGTCCAATATGCTATCATACAGTAGATAAATATCTAATCTCATCCACATAATACAAATAAGAAGTGTTAAAATAAATACTGAAAATAAGTGCAGAATCTGAATGTCATAAATATAATCCAAATAAGTCTGATGGGGACAAACCCATTGAAATACAACAATGAAATAAAAGTACGGAAAGTAGGAAGATAACTAGACTAGAGCATCAACTAGCTAGATAAAGACGCTCTAACCCAAGGTAGCAGCGTACCCCAAATCACGGAAACTCTTCTGGAAATGCCTCAAAGTCCTCAGCCACGAATCATGTCTCTACTCCTGCTCCATAGATGGTCGTGTACAAGTGCTCGTCCGGATCTGGAAGAGAACCAGGTCCTCAGAGGGACGTAACAAGATACAAAAATATATGCCATAAAGTAAATACTATGTAAACTCGAGGGTGATCTAACCAGCTAAGTGAAATGCACTTGAAGACAACCTTGGTATGTATGGTTAGGTAAAAGGTATAAAGCGTAGCGTCAAGCCAGAGGCTAAGTACCTGGCAATAGCTATAAACTGGATGCCAGGAGTATATGCTGACTACATCACCGATCATGATAGCGCGCAACTAGTAACCTCTGCCGGATGTATCGACAAGCATATATGCCTATAACCGGGTAGCACTGAGCCCATAACCGGGTAACACATGGCCCATAATCGGGTAACATTGAGGCTCACGATCCCGTAGTTTACTCTGAAACTACGGTAGCTAAATGTTTGTCTCATACGCCTACTAATTGTCTTCCCCGCCCAATGCCAATGTACAAGTCGCGAATACGACGTGGACATCTCATACTATAATGCAAGTCACTAAAAAAATATACAACTAAGCTAAATACCGTCACACGTGCTGCTCACACGATGGCCAGTCAAGCATGAAACAAAATTTCTTGGTTTATGGTGATGATGGTTTTGGTGTTGAGGCTGAATGTTCTGATTCTTCTTGAAGAGGTATCTTTTGGGTTTGTGATGATGATGAGGCTTTGATTTGTCTTAGAATTCTACTAGGTTTACCTTATCTTTAGACTCAGACTTATAGTTAGACCTTAACCTAATTTGTTCTTCTGTTCTAATTTTCTTTAGGATTTGAGCAAAGGTAAGGTCACCTTGAGTATGAATAAGATCTTTCTTAACATCAAACCAAGAAGGAGGGAGCTTGTTTACCAAACAGGCTATTTTATACTCAGTAGAAAAGAAAGTACCTTTGGCTTGAATATGACTAAGATATTCTTAAAATTAATGTATTTGGCCATTCATATGTTTATTATCTACCATAAAGTATCTGTTGAATGAGGAGGAATTGAATCTTTCAATTCCAGTATCATCACATCTATATTCATCTTCCAAAGCTTCCCAAAGTTCTTTAGCACTCTTATATTCAAAGAATATGTCATATAATGATTCAAACAAAGCGCTTAGAATTCTATGAAAGCAGTGGTATTCTATTTCCTCAGGAGTTTGGATTTTGAGGAGCTGGTGGATTTGGACACTCCTACGTCAGACTCGGTGTCATCACAACCATTTGTGATGGGTGTGGAACCATCAATGGCTGAGATCAGCTTTAATGTTGTGAGCCAAAACTTTATTTGACTCTGCCATCTCTTAAAGTAGGTCCCGTTGAACTTAGCAGGTTTAGCAGTAAAAGTCTCATCCTTGCCGTTCATGGTTGCTAATGTGAATAGTCTGAAACCGCAAAATATGTGTTTTACTCAATAACAAAGTCTAGTATTCTAGAAGAATAATTTGAGTGATTTTTCTAATCAACCTTATAAAAATTTAGTCTATCAAGTGTTGATTAACTTGGGTTAGCTGTAAGGGCTGGTTGCAGTTAGCGGTGGTCCAAAGACACTTAAGTACTGTATCGCTTAGGGCTATTTACACCCGATTGACAGAAGGACCCTTTCGGCTCATTCCCAAATTTATCTCTACTTTTAGAATTCAGACTCAAAGGGATTTGCAGTTTCACTTTAATTATTTCTTTACTTCTAGAAATTAGTTTCTATTGTTCTAAGTTGCTGTAGAAATATGCCCAAATACTATTTTCACAAGGCAAGGTATATAAACAATTTAATATGTGAGAAATTGTTTAATTACAATTGAAATTTAAATTTGATACAAGTTGTTACAGAACATTATTGAAATAAAAAACTACTAAACTTATTTAATTATTTGCTAGAAACAAAATTGCTATTGTGACTTTAAACAACTATGAACAACTTAGTAGCAAACAAGCAGATTTCTATTGCTATAGTAGATATTTAGCAAATAATTTAATTTGTTTTCAGAAGATTAAGCAAATTCTACAATAATGAAGTTGATCGCAAGCAAAAATTATTTTTGTTGCAGTAACGCAATGTAGCTTACACTTGTATTATTATACGATTTACTATTATTTTACCTAACATGAAATCAGATTAACTCTTAGATTGATAGATAAAAAACAACACATTTTCTCGTTTAAAAATTTGTAAACAATAAAAATAAAAATAAAAATAAAATAGTTAATGTTACCGGCCTCCGGAGAATTCGTGCACGAAGCACTGCCCTAAGAGTTAATCCGAGGTCTATGTGCATACGTTTCTCGGAAGCTCCTAGTGGTAAAACTCTCCTGACTAGCGGCTTCTCTTCATCGCACACAACTCGGAGAGAGAGACCGAACTTAGCTCTGCCCAGAGCAAGGATTTAGAGGAGAGAATATTGTTGAAGTGAAGAACTGAAGAAGGAGGTTTCACATAGAGGAAAATTGTTCTGTAAAAAATGAAGGAGAATAAGACCGCAATATAAAGACAGTCCCTAGACACAACCAACGGACAAGAAATTAAATGGCTAATAAACATGCCATTAAAGAGCAATAACAAAAGGAAAAATGTGAAAAAAATGCTGTCATATGAGCTGTTACAGAAGCTGTCACATGTGCCAAATGAACCTGGACATATGGAGCAATAAATGTCCAACGTTCAAATCTTCAAAGAGTTTAAAACCAGTTCAAAACAAGGGGGAGCAAAAAGATATTTTAGATCCCATCCCGAACCCGAAGAGTAAATTGGATCGACATTCGGCGCCCGCAGGTGTAGGCACGTACCCGCACCGGTTACGCGCACCGAACCGAACCAAGCCGGGCCGGGCGACGGCGGCGTGCGCGTGTGGCCCAAGGGTTTCCCTACACAATAACTTAAGAGAGCAATGAAGAAGAACTAGTATATACAAACAAGGGGGGAAGAGGTCCAACTGATGTGGGACTAAAGTAAAAAGGAGAAAGTTGATCTTTTACTCACAAATGTATACACAGCCAACAACACCCCCCTCCCCCCCCCCCCCCCCGAAAAAAAAGAGGTCAAGTTCCGAAATTGAACTGACAAAGAAATTACAAGTGAAGAATTTCTGGACAGGTATATACTATGCATAGATGAGATAGACTACAACCTTGAATCTTACATAGTAACTATTATCTTTGTCTGAAGAAGTGCTTGATGGACTATGCATTGAATCAGACTTCTTGTACCAGATTCAAAAAATAGCGCACATAGTACGCTAGAGGTTCAGGGTCTAACGGGTGGCGCTTTTGGTTGGACATGCGCACTTATTCTAAATTTATGAGAGTTGTCTGAGATCGCCCTATCCCATAGTCGCGGCCTTCACGACCTCTCATATAGGTAAGTCCTTAAGGGTTGGTGACAGGTGTCAACTCCGCATATCAGCTTGGACCTATTAAGAGTTTTAAAACTCATCCTAACCATATCACTCAAGAACACTGTCACTATAGGGATGGAGAATCATTATACGCATGTACAGCAACTTGGGTATTATTGTAATAAGATTTTAATCTCGAATCAGTGTTCCATAAAAGTAACCTAAGTCCAGCTTATTCCTACCCATTGAACCGGCTTCTTGGGATCTCCAGTCAGACTCGGTTGGGTTACCACTACTGGTGACTTTACTTATGGGCTTAACCCCACCCCCTCGATGATTCTAGGATTAAAGTCCTAGACAGACTCTTCGTCAAGTGGTCTGCATGATTTTTTCTGACTTTATATAGTCAAGAACCACATATTTGCCTAATAGGCCTTTTATTGACTTGAATCGCAGCTGCAGGTGTCTGTTCATCTTAGCATTCACAAAATCATGCTTTAGTAATTCTATAAAAGATTTATTATCACAGTTTATAAAAATTGCTGGAACAGGACTAAGAGAAACATGTATATGTATAATAAGATTTCTTGCCAATCAGCTTCTGTACAAGTACTGTCTAATGCTGTCATTTCAGAGTCTATTGTACTCCTAACTTTGATAGTTTGTTTACATGAGCCCCAAGAGATTGCAGCTCCATGTAGAGAAAAAATATTCTGTAAAAAATGAAGGAGGAGGAGACCTCAATATAAAGGCTGTCCCTAGACACAACCAACAGACAAGAAATTAAATGGTTCATAAACAGGCTATTAAAGAGCAATAACAAAAGGAAAAACGTGAAAAAAATGCTGTCATATAAGCTATTACAGAAGCTGTCACATGTGCCAAATGAACCTGGACATATGGAGCAATAAATGCCCAATGTTCAAATCTCCAAAGAGTTTAAAACCGGTTCAAAACGAGGAGGAGCAAAAAGATATTTTGGATCCCAGTCCGAACAGTAAATTGGAACGATATTCGGCGCCCATAGGTGTGGGCACATACTCGCACCTGTTATGCGTCGAACTGAACCAAACCAAACCGAGCCGAACCGAGCCGGGCAGGACGACGGCGGTGGCGCGTGCGTGTGGCCCAAGGGGTTCCCCACACAACAACTTAAGAGATCAATGAAGAAGAACTAGTATATACAAACAAGGAAAAAAAATTCCAATCGATGTGGGACTAAAGTATAAAGGAGTAAGTTGAGATTTTGCTCACAAATGTATACACAACCAACAATTTTATGGGAGCATAATCTGATGGCCATGTGTTTAATTAATTACTTCGCCATCCACATTCTTTGTAGCAGCTATATCTATAAGGGGACCAAGATCCCACAAAATCTTTTGACAGTTTGCAGCTGCATGTTCAAGTTGAAATTCATCCCATATACAGTGATAATACAATTACAACCAAATACTTACAACCCTCTTACAACTTTACACGTGACCAACTTCTATTGGGGGAGGGGTCCTGACAGATGGGGCCGAATAGGACCCATATAGAAGGGAGAGCTAGAGGAGAGGTGAGATCGGATGGGACCCATCTGTCAGGGGAGGAGGGGAGGGGTTTGTAAGAAGGTTGTAAACCTTTGGTAGTAAACTTAGCATTATTGATCCCATATATGGCTGAAAAATGCTAAGTTTACAACCAAATGCTTTACAACCTTCTTACAACCTCTCTCACTCCCCCCTCCTGCTATATGGGTTCTACCCGTCCCCACATCTCTCCTCCCTCCTCCAATGGAAGCTGGTCATGTGACATTTTGTAGGAAGATTGTAAGCATTTGGTTGTAAGCATAGTCTTGTCCATGAACTCATGTGCTCAGGGTTAGCCCTGAACTTACGAGAGTCCGAGATAAACTTTCAAAATAGAACTTCATACATAATATTAAAAAATATTAAAAAACTAAAAGTAATGTCACCAGCGAGAATTCAACTAAGAATCACTTGTACGAGACATTTTTTTTATACTTGATTTTTTATAGAAAAATGTCAGATAGACAATAAAAGGGCTTAAAAATGTAGGATGTAAACCAAAAATAGAAATAACCATTGGAAAATGCCTAAGTTCATGAATCTAAACTCTAAAATATAGTCTGATTTGTATTTCAGAACCCAAATAACTTTTATTTTTAGACTAAGTTTGGGATTACTTAAGGAAAAAACGTATGCAATATTTGTTGATGCAGTATTTGTTATTGTAGTAATTACAAATCCAAGTGAAGAAAGATGCAATTATGATAATTTCTTGCAACTTTGTTATTGTATATAGGAATCATTGTTTAGTTGTGGTTTTATGATAGCTAAAGCAAATTGTGTAAATAGTGGAATAATTGTTATCCAAAGTGATGTTACAACCACAACAAAAATCACATTAGTTGAGAAGTTAATGCAACAGTTGTCGTCACAATTGCACCATTGATTAAAATAGAACATACAAATATTGTATATATTTTCAATTATAGCCGACTGAACACCCTCATTAAGCTTGTCTTATAGTTCAAGCTTATCACTTATAAATCCGGTATTCTGCACTGTAATTCACAAGAAAATAACAAGTAAAAATCTACTACAACCTAAGATTGTGGATTCACATTGAAATCGAGAGGAAAAAAAGTTATGTGGACCTATCCTATCACTTATGACAAGAATTTACAATGAAACAAAATGGTATGTTTTCTCTGCAAATAAAAATGATTATTTAGTTTTAGTATCTCGTATAATATTAAAAATTTAATTTTATGTCTCCATATTTATTCAGAATAGAGTTTGGATATTGTCCTAATGGTTGACTTTGTTGACCATGCAAAATGGACGCAAAATTTGAATATTATACTAGATCCTAAAACTAAACGAAAACATGTGAGGGTTGTATAATTTAGATTATTTAGTTTTGCATGGTGGGATTGTATGAATTGGATTATTTAGTTTTGTCATGACAAATCTAGAATTGAGAATGAGACTTGTGATCCTGTTATTTGATTCTATCATGACCTCAGTAGCCACACAACTCTTCTAACGATAATTTTGATGGAGACGACTTCATGGCATTGTATATCGTTGGACGTCTCTCGTTTCGGTTGCATTGCTGAATACTTGCAACTCCAAGTCCCGGAGATCAAGATAGAACAAACAATATTGTCACGAGTCTTATTCTCGATTGGTCAATGAAAAATCTAAACAATCCAAGTCACACAACCCTCCATTATACAAAACTAAATAGTCTAAGTCACACAACTCTTATATTTTCGTTTAGTTTTATGATCTCGTATAATATTCAAAATTTGTGTTTATTTTGTTATCCGTAAGTGAGGAGTTTCAAACCCAGTTTGTTTAGGACAATATCTACCATCGTAGTGGATTTAGTCAATATCATATGAGAGCTATTGGTTTGTTGTAGGCCTTCCTTCTTTGTATCTATCATCGTTAGTGGATTAAAGTAGTTGTTTTCAGCCTGATTGTAGTAGTTGTTTTCCTCTTGTCAAACTCCCATTCATTGTATCTATCATCGTTAGTGGATGAAAGTCCATATCATATGAGAGGAATGGAGTGACATATACCTCTTGATTGATGGTGTAGTCTTTCCATGGCTGGCCAGCAGGTTGAATTGTCCTAGTCAAAGTTAATTTCAGTTGTTTCTCAATCCGATCTCTTGTGAGTCAATTCTTTATGTCCTTGATGCTTTGACTTTGACCGTTTGCATGTCAAACCGGACCTAAAGGATTGTTCTAAGCATAGAAGAAAAAAAATTATCTAAATTCGAAGTCTTGTCAAATTTATTTCTGGATCAGACCTGTATATATCCCCTCCGACCGTCAAGCCTTCCTATGAAGCACTATCAAAGGATATATATATATATATCCTATCAGTCGGAGGGAGAAGGAACGAATCTACATGGGAGTGAGTGGGAACAATTTTCTCCATTAAATTTTTGAAATTAAATATTCATGTTTTTTTATTTTTTTATTTTTATCAATTTTATGTTTTGTCCTCTCCGAAAAAACAATGCAAAATAATTATAGTGACATAACACATGTAGAGACATAACAAGTTTAGACCACTTATTCTTCAAGCAATACAATTGTTCACAAGTTTCAGAACCAAATATCTGTTATTTAACTGTTATTTTTGGAAGTTCTCTACCTAGTCGGGTATGTTAGCTTTACTAAAGTATAGCATGAAAATTTCTAATCCGGTGAAAATGATATATATATATATATATATATATATATATATATATATATATATATATATATATATATATATATATATATATATATATATATATATATATATATATAGGATTAGGAAAACTTGTCAATTTTGAAAATATTCGCAAATGAGTATGTTGATAAATGACCCTCTAGTATTTGGGGATTCTATAATGTCTGCTGATAAAAACGGCTTTTAAAACCTGAATAGTAACCAGGGGCTCAGTAACGAAGCTTACGTATCAGAAAGAACTTAAGAGCAAGGGGGCTTGAGCCAAGCACCAACGAGGGAATTGGAAAGAAAGATACCAAATATTTCAAGACCTGAAACATCACAAGCAACAGAAAGAAAATATTGAGTACCGAATCAACCGTAATAATCATGCTGCATAAGAATATATACATAGATTTGATCATGTAATCCATCATTCCTACTGTCAAGGTAGAATTTATATGAATAGCATAGTTTGCAGTATCTTCCGATACCGGTCTAATACGACCGATACCGATACGATTTGGAATATTCCGATCCAATACCGACCATATCCGATACTGACCGATATTAACGTTGGGGATCTTTTTTCGGTAAATTCCGCAAAAAAAATTGAACGAAAAAAGACGAATCATCAAAGATGTAAAAGCATATAAAAGAAGAAAACGTATCTATCACATGTAAACCAATAGACAAGGGTGACTACTATTTCATCCAATTTCAAAACTACTAAGAAACAACATTAGAAATATTAAAATTAAGCCTAAATGTATAAAATATATTTTCAAAAATGTTAATAATTTATTAATACTTATTTAATTTTAGATGCCAAAAAAAAAAAAAAAACTCTAATACTCCGATCCGAAACTGCCGATTCGATACCGAGCCGTGACTATATAAGCCATCCCAGCCTCCGACAGAAAGGGAGGGTTGAATACGATCCCAGGATCTATCCGTGAGTGTCCTTCCGCACTACCACTATACTAGTGTCTTAGGGACCAAAATTTTTATTTTATTTTAACTTTACAATATTAACTTATTTCTACTCGTCTGGAAATGTCAAGGGTTACACGTCTTTGACCACGTCCATGCTGCAATCTAGACAGCAAGATTGTACCCCAAAATTGGCAAATGGTAAAGTTGTTAGTTTTGTTTACAGTTTCAAACCATCCTACCAAGAACCTTGAGCCCTATATTTACCAAAAGAATTTGTAACTGATTCTTGACCCACCCATATTTAAACCCCCTCTAAGCATTCCATTCCATTCCATCACTGAAACAAATTCAAACTCCCTTAAATTATTCCATTTCGTCACTGAAACATGGCGATCACCACAAAAATGCTAGCCCTTCTCCTCGTTGTTGCACTTCTGTTCAGCTATTCTCCTGCTGCGGAGGCAGCGAGGAGGCACAGACACCAAGCAACAGGTCGTGTCGACTTGGGACACCAGGCAATAGGTCGTGTCGACTTCGGTGAAGGTAGGCGAGCTCGACACCAGGATGCGAATTTGAATGGCGTTCAAGTATTCAGGTTCAGATCTGAATTCCATTTATAGTACCTAAACCACAAAAGAAGCGTGCGGCACTCATTCATTGACACCCTTGGTCGACTTGTTTCATTGTACACAATATAATGTATTGCTCTTAATTATCGAATTGGATCATTATGTGAAGGGAAAATTGTCATTGTACTGCACATGCATTCTAATGTACTTATTTGTTCTTAATTATTGGATTGGATCACTGTGTAAAAAAGGAAAATTGAAGATATTCCCGTTCCGTTTCTCAACACCAACACCTCCAAAAGCTTCATCTCAAAAAAAAAAATTTGGTGGCCGAGGTTTAAAACCTCAATTTGTGCTCAGTTTGAATATTACTTCCAACTACTGTAATTTCTTACTATCATTTATTAATTTCTCATCCACATTAGATACTAACTCATGACATTAGTATAAGCAACAACTATATAAGCACATTCACTTGTTTATATTCTTGTCAAAAAGAACTAGGTTTGCTTAACACTTCTCTGGAAAATTCAGAAGCTTTTCTTCTCAAGCACCTTTAAAGATGGTTGAAATTATGGTGTATGTAGATTAGTTGTAATATTTAGTCATTCTTCATTCTTAAGCAGGTTATAACTTTTGAATAACACACATTCCTCTCTCGTTTGAAGGAGTTAATCTAGATTTAAGAAGGGGAAAAAAAAGTAACTGTAATGTTAAACGCATTCCCATTAATAGCGTTTTCTGACATTAATAATCCACTATACTTGATGCATGCACAGTAAAAGATTGCTAAAAGTTAAATAGGATATGTTACCTAGGTTGTCTGTTCGTGTATCGATTTGCTTGTGTAGTGCATCGTGTATTCCCGTATTGTACCATACATCGTGCGATACCATAACTTTAAAATAAAAACATGATTTAATATATTTTTGATAAAAAAATTATTTGTTTCATCTTTAGAAGTTTTATCTATTTTTAAAATCCAAATTCTTAACTATACACTGCATAACAAGTAAAAACAATCCATACTAGATACTACCTATCTGCATGTATCAGATCGTATTAATTGATACGCAACAAAATGGTAAGTATATGGTAATGTATGGTGAGATACGTATTGTGTATCTTAAGATACTAACATAGCATTTAGTTGCAAATTAAAAAAATCTTTTTTAATTTTTTTTATATTTGTTATAATGTCCACTACGTACAAATTTATTGGCTGAAATTTTAAATTAGAAAAAATTCATAGAAACATACTATTACATATTTTAATTTTATTCTTTTAAAATATATACTAAATTAGAATAATTATCTGTACATATAACAAACACATTAATTCCTTCTAATTAACTTACAAATTAGAAGCATACATTGGAATATAAAAAATGCTAAAAATTCAAACGCTTAGTATTTTTTTTAAGAAAGTATACTTCATAGAAAAAGAGTTGCTTAGTAGTATTATAAACGATATTGTAGTTAAACGTTTTCAAAGTATGAAAATTCATAGAGAACAATTGTGAGATGTAATACTTTATTATATAAAAATAATACTATTTAATATAATATTATATTATTATACTTCAAAAAAAAAAATTAGAGAGGTTGTCTCCGAACCGCTTTAAGTTGTGTCTCCAGTGAATTATAACCTTGGATTTTATGGGAGCAAATCTGATGGCCATGTGTTTAATTAATTACTTCACCATCCACATTCTTTGTATCATATATATAATATATTTTTTGGCGCATCTCAGTGTATAATTAGGGGACCAAGAGTACCACAATCTTTGGCAGTGTGCAGCTGCATGTTGAAGTTGAAATGCATCCCATATATGGCTGCATGTGCTGCACAAACAGAATAAAGTACCATGATACTGCATGCATTAGGTTTTACTCATATATCGGGGAAGGGGAAGGGGAAGATGAATGATAGCACCTCTGTACAACTGAGAACACGCAGTGACTGCATAACATGAAAATGGACCATTCCAATAAATCTCATATGGTACATACCCGGGAAAAGTTAAAATAAAAATAAGGCTAAATTTCAACTTGATATCATAAACATTTTTAATTACCAATTTAATATCATCAACTATTCAATATTTTTAACTTTATATCTTAAAAGCAAAAAAAATCGAAAATACTCATACCTCTCTCTCTCTCTCTCTCTCTCTTCGTCGATACCCTATCCTCTCTCTCTCTGGCGATGCCTCCCCTCCCCCCTTTTCTCTCTCCGAGGATGGCGGCGGAGCGGGCAGCGGCAGCACGCGTGCGATGGAGAGAGAATGGGGGTGTGACGGAAGGAGGTAGCCGGCAGGGGCGGCGAGAGGAGGGGGTTGCGGCGGAGGAAGGGGGAACATAGGGGTGGGGGGGGGGGGGGGGGGGGGGGGGAGCAGTCCAGAGGGCCGCGGAAGAGGGGGGGCGCGGAGGAAGGGGCATATGGTTGGAGAAGAGAGAGGAAAGGGTATTTTGGAAAATTTTAATTTTGTTCAGGATATCAAGTTGATAATAAAAATAGTTTAGGGTATCAAGTTGAAAAATATGGACAGTTGAGGGTATCAAGTTGCAAATAAGCCTAATAATAGTAACAATTTTTATTTTTTATTTTTGACTTTCCGGCATAACGCACAGGACCCGACGTAACGTTCGGTACTTTTGTGCACGCTGTATTGCATGCCTTTGGATTCACTACTCTCCAACTCTCACCATTTATAAATAAAAGAAATAATACGTTCTCGTAGCTCGATCCACTGGCCTTCTAATCTTGTATCAGCATTTCATCCAACATATATATCAAGGAGAGATAACATTACAGCTTACACTATTACACAGAAGATAATTATAAGTGTAAACTCAAGCAGTACGTCTTACACAGAAGATACCTCAGTTATTGCTATAATGATAAAGTGATAACTTTCCTTTTTTTTTTAGAGATCTTATAAGTACCTACGTATCAAGGAGGTCTGGATAATAATTCATATAGATACTTATATAAGGAGTTCCATCATGCATTACTTACATTATAAGTAGGGCTAATATGAAAATACCCATAATGCACAATTCATTATTATAAAGCATTAATTAATAAGTGTTGATCAAAAGCAATATATAACACTAACGAATACTCGAATACCGACACCCATGAAGAGGCGAGCGAACACATAATAAGAAGCCAAGATTATTAAAGAAAGAATCAAGATATTCTAGCTAGTCATATTGTATCGATCGTTAATATGGTGTTGTATGAGCATAGGTAAAGAATGTAGCTCATGTATGTAAAGACAATTAACATTCCATACTTAGCCTAACCTTAGCCTTGAGTAACTTAATAATTAAAGCTATAAAACATATAAGTTTTGCATGCATTCTAGTCTACATAGTTCTAAAGTTAGGAGTGCATACTTAATTTTTAAATATCAAATAACTTGTAGACTTGAACTCTTTTCTGTTAGAATTTTGTTGTCTTTTACTTACTGAAAATTTTTAGAATAAACAAAAATTAAAATTAGATGTTACCGGCCTCTGGGGAAGTCGTGCACGAAGCACTGCCCTAAGAGTTTATTCGGGATCTGTGTGCAGACGTACCCGAAGGTCCTAGTGGTAAAACCCCCGCACTACCGGTATCTCGTTGCCGCACACGACTTGGAGAGAACGACCAGAACTTAGCTCTGCCCAGAGCTCGGAGACAACGGAAATTGAAAAGAATATTGACATATATGAATTTTCTGATCTGATTTACAAAGAACACAACCGAATATATAATGTAGTTGTGTAACGGTCAGAATTAATTAACGATTAATTCAGCCGTTACAAGAGAATTAACATAATGAACCTGGACACACACACAAAAATAACGGTCCAAAACGTTCAGAATTAATTTTGTAACGTTTAGAACTTAATGCCAACGTTTAAGAAAAATAAATGAAAGGAAGAAGAAGGAGCAAAAAGTATTTTAGGGTCCCAGCCCGAACCCGAAGAGGAAATCGGATCGGCATTCGGCGCCCGCAGATGTGGGCGCGTACCCGCACCCGTTACGCGCGCCGAACCGGGCCGGGCGGCGGCGGCGGCGCGCGCGTGTGGCCCAAGGGGTTCCCCACACAACAACTTAATAGAGCAAAGAGGAGAAAGTAATATATGTACATAGGAAGGTTTTGGTGCATCCGATGTGGGACTAAAGAAAGGGAGAGGAATTGAACTTTTGCAAGAAACAACCAAAAGCAAAACCAACATTTTCAGCCCGAAACCCAATCATTATTTCAATCATATATGGAAGTGTGTCCGAAACCTCTTCACTATTTCATATGTGGAAGTGTATACATTATTTTTACTTCCAACTTGGTTATTTTTAAACTAGTCTTACATACCTAAAAGTCATATGTCTACAAGTTTACCAAAATATGTTTCTAACTTTATCAAAATCATTACACAAGACTGCATATATCTGCAGACTAGTCATTATAGTTCAGTTTGGCACACCTTTACTCTTTGAGTCATGTCTTGAGCTAAAGATATTATTTTGACTTGCAAAATAGTTCTTTGAAAACTAAACTTCAAGACCTTTCTATACACTTTGGACTAATTTAAACTGGGACTTGTTCAAAAAATTTGTATCTCATAAGACAATTTTATGTTAGAAAATGATATAGTGAAGGCATGTCGAAAATATGCGAAAGACATATCGTCGATATGCCATCGGTATACTTAAAATTGTAATTTTCTTCCAGCAAGTGTTTGATTTGGCATGTGAGGACTAAACGACACATACCTTCGGCATGCTTGCTGAATGTAATCATATCGTCAGTAGGTCGTTCTGCATAGTAACGGTCGAATCTCTCCTCTTGATGTGCTATAAATACAATTGAATTAATGCCCTCATTACTGTTATAAATATTGTATTTTTCTTATTGAAAAATTTCAGAATACAAAAAATAAAATTAGATGTTACCGGCCTCTGGGGAAGTCGTGCACGAAGCACTGCCCTAAGAGTTTATTCGGGATCTGTGTGCAGACGTTCCCGAAGCTCCTAGTGGTAAAACCCCCGCACTACCGGTATCTCGTTGCCGCACACGACTTGGAGAGAACGACCAGGACTTAGCTCTGCCCAGAGCTTGGAGACGATGAAGATCGAACAAAATGTTTACAGAGGTTTGGAGTAAGAAAGTTTCTGATTGATTTTACAAAGAAATCAGTCCGATATATATAATACTCATATGTAACGGTCTGAATTAATTCTCCTATTAATTCAGACGTTACACAAAATTAAAAGAATGAACCTGGACACGATAACGGTTCAGAAACAATTTCCTTTTTACTAAACTATTTTCTTTTTGATCCTAGACTGCTTTCAAAAATACTAAGTGATTAAAAATGAAGCAAATTGTATGTTACACTTGAAAGAAATTTTGTGATAAAAAATTACAATTGACAAAATTATCAAATGTGCTAACAATTTTAAAAACACTTTAAGCAAATTTACAATTTGACAGTATAGTAAGCAACTTGATTACAAATTATAGTTAAATTATAAAATAAAAAGTTCTACTTGAAGTATTGGTATAGATTTAGTAGACAAGAAACAACTGCTAAGTTTAAAATAATCTCTTGAACTAGTAATATAGTGCAATTACCTTACGAAGTGGAACCTCCAACAAAAATGACAACCAAAGATTTCATAGCTTAATAATCCTTGTATTAGCAAAGATTTATGTATTCTCTTGCAACTATCCCATATAAACCAAATACGACTAGATATAAAATATAATAAGGGAAAATGAAGGAAATTCACCTTGCATTAATATCCTAATCACAATGTTTTCCTCTGAATAGCTGGACTTGACGTTTGATTCAGAACTAGTAAGGTAGATAGTTCAAGCAGTAGAGTGCGCTCTCTCGGTGTATCCTCTGGGGTTTCCGATTTCCAACTTATGTTTATTGTCAATCTTGAATACATGTATACCAAACTAGCATGCATGTGGTACAAGCATCTTCGGCATACAAATATAGAATTGCCACTGTTGCTCCTATGTTGGGGGAAAGAATATGTGGACAATAGATAAATAATAAAGGGTGTCCCACAGTTCTCTTAGAGACTGGATATTGCAAACTAAAGTAAAAAAAAAATTCACACATGTAAAAAGACTGTAATTATGTATTAAAATGCAATTATATGCAAAATTTATCTCTTACAAATTTGATCAATACAATAGATGGCAGAAAACTTTGTGTGACAAGGGTTTGGGGTTCAAAATACTAGAGCAAGTCAGTTTTAGTTAAGTTCAAATATGTCAGGCATTACAATATTAACCAATTAAATGCACCCCTTCCTCTTGTGTATGGAAATGCTATGCTTATATCTGGAAGAGACACCATGAATCAACATAGTGGGGAACCTTAGATTAAAGAGCATTCAGAGAAAACAAACAGAGCAGCAACAATGGCTTATTACAAAAAAGATGACTGAATATACCGTAGATGGGACCTATTTGTATTGTTAGTGGGGGTTTGACAACCTTTACAGTTATGGCCCTGATGCAGAACCTGAAAGACCAAAATTTGAATCTGATAATGTGAACTGGTGCAAAGTGTTATTCCCATAAATAATTACTTGGCACCAATCATAAAACAACAATAATCTCTGAGAAACATCACTTGATAAGGAACAGAGAAATATTCAAGTATGAATACAAACAAAGAGGGACATAGATCACTGACCTGAGCCTACTACTACTAGTACTACTATTATTATTATTATTATTATTATCCAAAGAAGAATTTGCTGACAATGACAAAGCACGTCGATATGCATGGTAATTAAACAATACGATTGACTGCAACATTTTCTAGGATGATAATATAGTTTAGGAAGGAGAAGAAAGAAGAGGAAGTTTATAATGTGTACGCATAAAACTAACTCTAGACTAAACTTGTACTGAAAATAAACTCTTAGATTGTTATAAATATTGTATTTTTCTTATTGAAAAATTTCAGAATACAAAAAATAAAATTAGATGTTACCGGCCTCTGGGAAAGTCGTGCACGAAGCATTGCCCTAAGAGTTTATTCGGGATCTGTGTGCAGACGTTCCCGAAGCTCCTAGTGGTAAAACCCCCGCACTACCGGTATCTCGTTGCCGCACACGACTTGGAGAGAACGACCAGGACTTAGCTCTGCCCAGAGCTTGGAGACGATGAAGATCGAACAAAATGTTTACAGAGGTTTGGAGTAAGAAAGTTTCTGATTGATTTTACAAAGAAATCAGTCCGATATATATAATACTCATATGTAACGGTCTGAATTAATTCTCCTATTAATTCAGACGTTACACAAAATTAAAAGAATGAACCTGGACACGATAACGGTTCAGAAACAATGTAACGTTCATAAATTTAATTTTGTAACGTTCCGAAAATTAAATAAAATGAAGAGGAGCAAAAAGAATTTTAGGGTCCCAGCCCGAACCCGAAGAGAAAATCGGATCGGCATTCGGCGCCCGCAGATGTGGGCGCGTACCCGCACCCGTTACGCGCGCCGAACCGAACCGAACCGAACCGAGCCGAGCTGGGCCGGACGGCGGCGGCGGCGCGCGCGTGTGGCCCAAGGGGTTCCCCACACAACAACTTAATAGAGCAAAGGAGAGAAACTAATATATGTACACAAGAAGGCTTTGGTGCATCCGATGTGGGACTAAAGAGAGAAAGAGGAATTTGAACTTTTGCAAGAAAACAAAACCAAAACCAACAATCCCCCCCCAAAAGGTCAAGTTCCGAAACAGAGATAAGAGTGAAGTAAAATAGAGAGAGATAGCATATGGGCAGTACAATACTATGCATAGATGAGATGGACTACAGCCTTGAATCTCACGTAGTGACTATTGCCTTAATCTGAAGAAGTGCTTGATGGACTATGCCTTGAATCAGACTTCCTGAACCAGATTTAGACAATAGCACACATAGTACGCTAGAGGTCCTTGGTCTATCGGGTGGCGCTTTAAATGGCCATGCGCACTATCCACATTCATGAGAGTTGTCTGGGATCGCCCTGTCCCATAGTCGCGGCCTTCACGACCTCTCATATAGGTAAGTCCTTAATGGTTGGTGATATGAATCAACCCAGCATTACAGCTTGGACCTATTAAGAGTTTAACCTCATCCTAACCATATCACACAGGAACACTGTCACCATAGGGATGGGGAGTCATTGTACACATGTACAGCCGCTTGGGCTTTTATTTTTAATGAGACTTTAATCTCGAGTCAGTGTTCCATAAAGTCACCTAAGTTCAGCTTGTTTCTACCCATTGAACCGGCTTCTTGGGATCTCCAGTCAGACTCGGTTGGGTTGCCACTGCTGGTGACTAACTTATGGGCTTAACCCCATCCCCCTCGATGATTCTAGGATCAAAGTCCTAGACAGACCCTTCGTCAAGTGATCTGCAAGGTTCTTTTCTGACTTTATATAGTCAAGAACTACATATTTGCCTAGTAGGCTTTTTATTGACTTGAAGCGCAGCTGCAGGTGCCTGTTCATCTTAGCATTCACAGAATCATGCTTTAGTAGTTCAATAACAGATTTATTATCACAATTTATAGAAATTGCAGGAACATGACTAAGAGAAACAGGTATATGCATAATAAGATTTTTAAGCCATTCAGCTTCTGTGCAAGTTGTATCTAAAGCTATCATTTCGGAGTCCATTGTACTCCTAGCTATGATAGTTTGCTTACAGGAGCTCCAGGAGATCGCAGCTCCTCCTAGAGTAAATACATATCCAGTAGTAGATTTTATATCATGTGAGTTGGTTACCCAGTTTGCATCTGAATAACCTTCTATGATATCAGGGTGCCTAGTAAAATGAAGCTTGTAATCTAGGGTGCCCTTGAGATATCTAAATACCCTATCCAAGGCAGTCCAATGTGACTGATTTGGGTTACAGGTATATCTACTTAGTCTCCCAATAGCAAATGCAATATCAGGTCTTGTCCTGTTTGTTATATACATATGGGAGCCTATCATCTGTGAATATTTATGTTGTTCCAAAGGTGGTCCTTCATTCTTTTTCAGTACAATACTGCTGTCATAAGGAGTAAGGACATGTTTTTTATCAAATAACTCAAACCTTTTTAGCATTTTTTCAATTGAATGTGCTAAAGATAGAGTATAACCCTCTTTGCCTTTGGTCACTTGCATTCCTAAAATTAAGTTGGATTCTCCTAGGTCTTTCATATCAAACTGGCTAGATAAATAGTTCTTTGTAATATTTATCAATTCCAGTGATGAACCTAGGATAAGGATGTCATCTACATACAAGCATAAAATGACACAACTTTTACATGTACCTTTAGAGTATATGCATTTGTCATACTCATTTGACAAAAAAACCATATTCATAAATTACTTTGTCAAATTTATTGTGCCATTGTTTGGGAGCTTATTTCAGGCCATAAAGGGATTTTACTAGTCTGCAGACTTTCTTTTCTTGACTTTTAGCAATGAAACCTTCAGGTTGGTCCATATAAAGTTCTTCCTCTAGATCTCCATTCAAAAATGATGTCTTTACATCCATTTGATAGATTATCATATCATGAATGGATGCTAAGGCCAAGAGAGTTATAATGGATGTGATCCTAGCTACATGAGAGTAGATATCAAAATAATCTAACCCTTTCTTTTGGGTAAAATCCTTAGCAACTAATCTAGCTTTGTATTTCTCTATAGTACCATCGGCTCTGAGTTTCTTCTTGAAAATCCACTTACAGCCTATTGGTTTATTGCCTAAAGGTAGATCTGTTAGAAACCAAGTATTATTCTCCATGATGGAGTTGTATTCACTGTTAATGGCTTCTTTCCAGAAGGGAGCACCAGGAGACGACATTGCTTCTTCATAAGTTGAGGGATCACCCTCTATCAAAAGGTGAGGAATCCTTCTCCTAAAATTTTCTCAATCCTATTCCTTTTACTCCGTCTTGGTTCTAAGTCTTGTTCAGATTGAGAGCTAGGTATTTGGACATAAGAACTAGTAGATGGTATGGAGGAAGAGATTAAAATTATATCCTTAAAAGGAAATATGTTTTCAAAGTAAACTGCATCTCTTGCTTCTATAATGGTATTGTTAGAGATTTTATTTACTTCTGAGTGAGTCACTAGAAATCTATTGGCATAACTGTCTAAGGCATATCCTATGAAAACAACGTCTACAGTCTTGGGACCAATCTTCCTCTTTTTAGGTTCGGGAATTCCGACTTTAGCAAGGCATCCCCAAACTCTAAGGTAATTAATCTTAGGAGCTCTACCTTTCCACAGCTCATAGGGAGTCTTATCTCTTGTCTATTAGGCATGCTATTTTATGCTCATTGGAGAAAGATATGCCTTTGGCTTGAATATGCCTAAGGTATTCTTGGAATTCATGGAGCTGGTCATTCATTTGTTTGTCATCTACCATGAAATACCTATTAAAGGTTGAAGAATTAAACCTTTCTATTCTGGCATCATCACAGCCGTATTCATCCTCCAAGGCTTTCCAAAGTTCTTTAGCGCTCTTGTATTCAAAAATATATCATACAAGGATTCAGATAATGCGCTTAGAATTCTATGAAAGCAGTGGAAGTCTATCTCTTTAGGGATTTTTGGTTTCGAGGAGGTGGACACTCCTATGTCAGACTCAGTTTCATCAAAATCATTTGTGATGGGTGTGGACCCATCAATGGCAGAAATTAATCCTAAGGTCGTGAGCCAAAATTTTATTTGGCTCTGCCATCTCTTGAAGTATGAGCCATCAAACTTAGCAGGTTTTGCAGTAGAGGATTCCTCCTTACCATTCAAGATTGCAGTCTGAAAAATATAAATTTATTTAATCACAATGTCTAAGATAATAGTTTAGGTGGTCTTTGCTAATCAATCTTAAAATCTTTAGTTTTCCAAGTGTTGATTAACTCAGGTTAGCTGTAGGGGCCGGTTCCCAGCTAGCGGTGGTCCGAAGACTCTTAAGTACCGTGTCGCTTAGGGCTATTTACACCCGGTTGACAGAATGACCCTTTCGGCTTGTGCCCGAGTTTGTCTCTACTTTGAAACTTTAGATTTGAAGATTTTATTTGCAATTTCCTTTTTACTAAACTATTTTCTTTTTGATCCTAGACTGCTTTCAAAAATACTAAGTGATTAAAAATGAAGCAAATTGTATGTTACACTTGAAAGAAATTTTGTGATAAAAAACTACAATTGACAAAATTATCAAATGTGCTAACAATTTTAAAAATACTTTAAGCAAATTTACAATTTGACAGTATAGTAAGCAACTTGATTACAAATTATAGTTAAATTATAAAATAAAAAGTTCTACTTGAAGTATTGGTATAGATTTAGTAGACAAGAAACAACTGCTAAGTTTAAAATAATCTCTTGAACTAGTAATATAGTGCAATAACCTTACGAAGTGGAACCTCCAACAAAAATGACAACCAAAGATTTCATAGCTTAATAATCCTTGTATTAGCAAAGATTTATGTATTCTCTTGCAACTATCCAATATAAAGCAAATACGACTAGATATAAAATATAATAAGGGAAAATGAAGGAAATTCACCTTGCATTAATATCCTAATCACAATGTTTTCCTCTGAACAGCTGGACTTGACGTTTGATTCAGAACTAGTAAGGTAGATAGTTCAAGCAGTAGAGTGCGCTCTCTCGGTGTATCCTCTGGGGTTTCCGATTTCCAACTTATGTTTATTGTCAATCTTGAATACATGTATACCAAACTAGCATGCATGTGGTACAAGCATCTTCGGCATACAAATATAGAATTGCCACTGTTGCTCCTATGTTGGAGGCAAGAATATGTGGACAATAGATAAATAATAAAGGGTGTCCCACAGTTCTCTTAGAGACTGGATATTGCAAACTAAAGTAAAAAAAAAATTCACACATGTAAAAAGACTGTAATTATGTATTAAAATGCAATTATATGCAAAATTTATCTCTTACAAATTTGATCAATACAATAGATGGCAGAAAACTTTGTGTGACAAGGGTTTGGGGTTCAAAATACTAGAGCAAGTCAGTTTTAGTTAAGTTCAAATATGTCAGGCATTACAATATTAACCAATTAAATGCACCCCTTCCTCTTGTGTATGGAAATGCTATGCTTATATCTGGAAGAGACACCATGAATCAACATAGTGGGGAACCTTAGATTAAAGAGCATTCAGAGAAAACAAACAGAGCAGCAACAATGGCTTATTACAAAAAAGATGACTGAATATACCGTAGATGGGACCTATTTGTATTGTTAGTGGGGGTTTGACAACCTTTACAGTTATGGCCCTGATGCAGAACCTGAAAGACCAAAATTTGAATCTGATAATGTGAACTGGTGCAAAGTGTTATTCCCATAAATAATTACTTGGCACCAATCATAAAACAACAATAATCTCTGAGAAACATCACTTGATAAGGAACAGAGAAATATTCAAGTATGAATACAAACAAAGAGGGACATAGATCACTGACCTGAGCCTACTACTACTAGTACTACTATTATTATTATTATTATTATCCAAAGAAGAATTTGCTGACAATGACAAAGCACGTCGATATGCATGGTAATTAAACAATACGATTGACTGCAACATTTTCTAGGATGATAATATAGTTTAGGAAGGAGAAGAAAGAAGAGGAAGTTTATAATGTGTACGCATAAAACTAACTCTAGACTAAACTTGTACTGAAAATAAACTCTTAGATTGTTATAAATATTGTATTTTTCTTATTGAAAAATTTCAGAATACAAAAAATAAAATTAGATGTTACCGGCCTCTGGGAAAGTCGTGCACGAAGCATTGCCCTAAGAGTTTATTCGGGATCTGTGTGCAGACGTTCCCGAAGCTCCTAGTGGTAAAACCCCCGCACTACCGGTATCTCGTTGCCGCACACGACTTGGAGAGAACGACCAGGACTTAGCTCTGCCCAGAGCTTGGAGACGATGAAGATCGAACAAAATGTTTACAGAGGTTTGGAGTAAGAAAGTTTCTGATTGATTTTACAAAGAAATCAGTCCGATATATATAATACTCATATGTAACGGTCTGAATTAATTCTCCTATTAATTCAGACGTTACACAAAACCAAAACCAACAATTACTAACTTATTTATTGGAGCCTAAATTGCAAACATCATAATCCAAACCTTTCCACTATCAAAAGCGGTTCAACTGTCATTACATACTTATGATAAAGTAAAATTGAACCGTAATTTGGATCTTCAAATTGTTGTAGAAGATCGTCATTCTCTATTGAAAGAGGTTGAAATTTGCAAGCCTTCAATCAAAACTTGTATTGAAGTCTGCGAGCTCTTCGGATCAAAACTTGTGCGCATGAAGTTGACGAGCTCTCCACTGTCAAGAGCTATTCATATTTATTAATTTCTAAATTTTGTATATTGTATTCTTAATCCTAAAATTTTAATTTTTAAAAAAAAATTACATTATATGATAAACTAAATATTTGAATACAATTGATATTACGTTACATGATTTGATTATAAGTTTCAACCAAACATGTTAATGTAATTGTAATTCTATTACATTATCAATTTAATTATATTACAAAATTTTATTATGGTTACAATTACATTATAATGAAGGACAACAGCAACAAAGGTATAATATATTGGACCTAACTGGTTTGAGGAAGTCGATCCTGCGGAACTTCGAGCCAAGCTCACCCACACCCATGGGTGTGGGTGTGGGTGTGGTTGTGGGTGGACGTAGTTAAATAAATCACTTTTTACCTAAAGTTCATCACTTTAATTGATTATAATTTCAGGGTTTCTGGAAGTCACAGTAATATTTACAATATTAACTTATTTATAGTCGTCTCAAAATGTCAAGGGCGACGTGTCTTTGACCACGTCCATGCTGCAATCTAGACACCAAGGTTGCATCCCAAAATTGGCAAAGTTGTTAGTTTTGTTTACTGTTTCAAACCTTGCAGAATCTACCAAGAACTTTTGAGTCCTACATTACCAAAAGAATTTGTAACTGATTCTTGACCCACCCATATTTAACCCCTTCTAAGCATTCCATTCCATCACTGAAACAAATTAAAACCCTCTTAAATTTATTCCATTCCATCATCACTGAAACATGGCGATCACCACGAAAATGCTAGCCCTTCTCCTCGTTGCTGCACTTCTGCTCAGCTCTTCTCCTGCTGCGGAGGCAGCGAGGAGGCACGGACACCTGGCAAGTGGTCGTGTCGTCTTGGGACACCAGGCAATAGGCCGTGTCGGCTTCGGTGCAGGTAGGCGAGCTCGACACCCGGGTGCTGATTTGAATGGCGTTCACGTATTCAGGTTCAGATCGGATCCATTTTTAGTACCCGAACCACAAAACAAGCGTGTGGCACTGATTCATTGAGCCCCCGCCCCGTTGGTCGACTTGTTTCATTGTACACAATCTAATGTATTTGCTCTTAATTATCGAATTGGATCATCATGTGGAGGGAAAATTGTCATCGTACTACACATTCTAACGTACTGTATTTGTTCTTAATTATCGGATTGGATCATCATGTGGAGGGAAAATTGTTATTGTACTACACATTCTAACGTACTGTATTTGTTCTTAATTATCGGATTGGATCGGATCGAATCGGATCATTGTGAGGCAAAATTGAAGATATTCTCGTTCTGTTTCTCAATGTCACCACCAACACCACCGAAGCTTCATCTCAAATATTTTTTTGTGGCCCGTGATTTAAAACCTCGATTTGTGCTCACTTTGAATCTTACTTCCAACTAATGTAATTTCTTACTATCATCTTCCATCTTCCATAATATAATGAGACTTCAAAATGGTTCAAAAGTGAACCTCTAAACCGTATGTATATTATTATTTATTTTAAAAAATTAATATTACATAAAAAAAATATTGAATAAATTTTAATTTGTTATAAATAACACTTCATGTATTCGACGAATTCAGCCAATCAGGAAGAATACCTCCCACCTTAACCATATGAGTTAAAAAAAAATGTTTGTTTACAATTATATAATATTAGATAGCGAACCGTTTTTAAGACTCTTTATGAAAAGTAAAAATATATCCATAACTAATTATAATTAAAATACAATCAAATATATAACAAATTTTAATTAAAATATAAAATATATATAATAAATCTTTATTAAAATATTTAAATAATTTTATATTAATATCAGAAAAAATTATATTTTACGTGTGTGTCGTAAATTTACTAGTAATTTATTAATATCTGATCCATATTAGGTACTAACTCATGACATTAGTATAAGCACATTCGTTTATTTATATGATAGTCAAAAACAAACCAGCAGCAGTAACGCCTACCAAGTACCAACATCATAATAAACAAAGCAAAGCAAAGCAAGAAAACAAAACTGTTTCTTCTCCTCTAAACCAGTGCTATTGATATCAACAGGATCATGGATCCATTTTGGTTAAATCTCCCTAAATCTGACCTCAAAGAGTTGGTCAAGGTTATGACTGTAGTTCAAAAGGGACAACAGCAATATAGCTTGTCGTGTCGTGTCGTGTACCAGCTTCAATTCGAGTGTACCAGCTTTAATTCGAGTTAAGGTTATTGTGTGTCCGCGTGCGTGTGTGTGTTCGAGTTAGGGTTAGTGTGTGTCATGTCGTATCGTGTCGTGTTGTGTCGTGTCTGTGTTAGAGAAAGAGAGAGACAGAGAAAGAAGACAGAGAGAGGAGCTCACCGAGGAGGGGAGCCGGAGGAAGGACGCCGGAGGGAGAAGGGGAGCCGAAGGAAGGAGGAGCTGACGGCGGAGGGGGGAGGACGCGGCCGGAGGGGGGTCGCCTGGAGGGAGGAGGGGATGCCGGAGGGAGGAGGGGAGCCGGAGGGGGAGGACGCGGCCGGAGGGGGGTCGTCGGAGGGAGGAAGGAGGAGCCGGAGGGGGGCCGCCGGAGGGAGGAAGGAGGTTCGGGTTTGAAATTTGGGAGAGGGAGAGGGAGAGATCGAAGGAAATGGGGGAAATTAGCCCTAAATGAATAAAATTTAGCGACGTTTTAGCGACGCCAATAATGACGTCGCTAAGTTAGCGACGTCTTTAATGTTGCTCATGACGTCGCTAATTGTCTAAAAGAGATACTTCGCTAAATACCTCGCTAAACGTCGCTAAATGAAACATATTAGCGACGTTTAGCGACCTTAATTGAACTTATAGCGACTAATCTTTTAAAAACTGAATAAAAGTCGCTAAATGTCGCTAAATGTCGCCAATTAGCGACGTCTAGCGACGTTTTTACATGGAGTCGCTAATTTATATTTTATTAGCGACGTTTTCCTTTGACGTCGCTAAAAAATGTCGCTAATCCCGCTTATTCTAGTAGTGATATTTAGGTCTTTGAGACACCAAGACGGACACTGTTGATATTCATTTATCTGGACCACATACAAGTACATTCTCTGATAGTTTTTCGTATATGATATCTTCTATTTTTCTTGTATCTAGTGTGATTATACTTGATTCTTGACACGTGGTTACACGGATTGGTATATTCTGAATTCCGTCATGAGATATTATTTCTGGTGGACCTTGTGCATGCCTTGTGACTCTTGTACATGCCTTGTGACTCTTTTACATGTATAGACGTATATTCATGAGAAGGATGGCCCCCTTCTCATAGAATCTCGTGTCGTAACGTGTCATGGTTTGATCCACTATACTAGTCGGGGACGGAAAGTGTTAGTTAGATATGTGATCATACCTCTCCTTGTGCATGTCCTTGTGAGTGTTGATCATACACCGCACCTATGAATAACCATGCCCTATTCTTGTGCAAGTTCCTAAGCCGATCACATATCGAAGCTAGTATACTCACTCACTTAGTTAGTTCTATTCTTGATTCTTGTACATGATACTCCTTGCTCTTGTATCTACTTTACATCATTTTCACTTATTGCCATATTTCCAGTTCTTGTTATATTATCATGTATTTCTCGTTATTTACAGTTGCATAGTCTTTAGTATTTATTTGGAACTACTATTAGAGGTGTGCTTCGCTCCAATCCTGACTGGATAACATTTTCAGTGATTGTTGTGCTCTCCATTCCGGGATTTCAGATTGATGCTATAGACATGAATGCTCTTACACTGTGGACTTGAGGTGATAACTGTATAGATCTAGGCTAGTGCTTCTTATTCTATATCATGTCTAGTTTCATTCCTTCAGAATATTATTTGGTTTCTCTTTCTTATTCATTTCTTCCTTTAGATTATTGTGATTGGGTACATGATAGAACTAGTTGTATTATAATGATTGATAGCTAGATATTGATGACCTAGACAGCGTTCTACCGTCGATGTTGCAGCGTAGGATGGACGTACCCACGTTCTCGTATCATGATCATGCGGGTGCGGGTCGTGATAGAGGATTTGAGAGGATGTCTGCACATAGACCTCAAATATATTATTAGGATAATGCTTCGTGCATGACTTCCCCGTAGACCGATAACTGTTGAAAGTTTTGAATATCAAAGACAAGAGATATAAAGCTATATTGAACTGAGATATCTTCTTTAACTGAAATGTAAATATAAATACACGTACATAATACCAAACCAACTAAAAACATGGAACAACTAATCCCATGATAAACAGACTCCTAAATAGATGGGATACTCCCAAAGACCAGATAAAACAAACTATCATCCTATAGAATAGGAGTCCACAACTCATTATTCAAAAAATAACAACAATGATAAATCTTAACATCCTCCCTTAAACTGAAGTCAGCAGACAATCAATTTAAAGAGACAAAACACTTTAGTTCTTGTGCATTAAAAAAAAACTAACTTCACCCAGCAATATCCCTAAAGAAGCAAACTCCTAGTAATTCTCTCAGCTTCACAAACACAGAAAACTTCAGAGGCTTCGTTAGAATATCTGTAACGTGGTCTTCACTTCTGCAATAAATCATATCAATGACTCTATTGGTGCAGAGATCACGCAAGAAATGATATCTCACATCAATATGTTTACTCCTCCCATGTAAAACTGAATTTTTTGAAAGTTTGATGGCAGAACTATTATCACAAAATACTGGAAAAGAACCCTCTTGACAGTAATGTAGTTCTTCAAGCATTCCCTTCAACCAGATTGCTTGACATGCACAAAATGTTGCAGCAACATACTCTTCTTCTGTTGTCGATAAAATGACAATCTGTTGCTTTTTTTAGGAACATGAAACAGCACCTACACCTATCATAAAAACATAACCAGAGGTGCTTTTTCTATCATCCAAGTCTCCAGCATAATCACTATCAGTGAAGCCTATACGTGATGGTGCTGATTTACCTCCATTCTTGTACCAAATTCCAAAGTCAATAGTGCCTTTCAAATAATGCATGATTCTTTTAGCTGCAAGGAGATAAAATTCAGTTGGAATTTCCATGTATCTACGTACTGATGAGACTCACCGCATGCATCATATCAGGTCTAGTTGTCGTTAAGTACATGAGGCTTCCCACAATTTGCTTATAAAAAGTGCTACCAATTTTCTTTCCTTCAGGATTCTTCAATAGCTTCAACCCATATTCAGTTGGAGTAGAGACAGAATTGCAATTCTTCATCTCAAACCTGTCCAAAATAATTTGAGCATATTTCTTTTGTGAAATAAAAACTCCTGCAGCAGTTTGCTCTACTTCGATTCCGAAAAAATAATGCATCAATCCCAGGTCACTCATATCAAACTCTTTCATCATGGATTTCTTAAAAGCATCAATCATTGCCTTATCATTTCCTGTATAAATTAAATCATCTACATATAGGCACACAATTAGAAATTTACCTCTTTCATGTGTGCTCATATGGACATATATGGAAGCCTTCTTTAGCAAATTAAGCATCTATATGACTGTACCAAGCCCGAGGTGCTTGTTTCAGTTCGTATAATGCCCTCTTTATCCTGTAGGAAGGCAGACTTCACATCAAGTTGAAAGATGGGCCATGAATTCTTTTGCCGCAATGGATACAAACCAACCGAATAGTATCCTGTCTTGCAACCGGAGCAAAAACCTCCTTGTAATCAACACCAAACTCTTGCTTGTAGCCTTTTGCCACTAAACGTGCTTTATGATTGTCAATCTCTCCTTTCTCATTCAACTTTGTCTTGGAAACCCACTTAAAACCAATTGTTTTTTGCCCCCTTGGAAGGTCTGTCAACTCCCATCTGTTATTTTTCTATTGAATCATCAGTTTGATATGAGTGACCTTTTGCCACCAAACTCTTGCTTGTAGCCTTTTGCCACTAAGCGTGTTTTATGCTCTGATACCAGATGTTGTCAAATGTCATTGCCATTGCTTCTTGCTGCTACAAATAAAAGAAAGCTGCTGCTTCTTTCTTTCTATTCAGGCTCCTTTATGAAACTCTGATACCAGATGTTGGAAGTTTTGAATATCAAAGACAAGAGATAGAAAGCTATATTTAACTGAGATATCTTCATTGATTGAAATTTAAATATAAATAGTACGTAATACCAAATCAACTAAAAACATGGAAAAACTAATCCAATGATAAACAAACTCCTAAACATATGGGATACTCTCAAAGACCAGGTAAATATAACTATCTTCCCATAGAATAGGAGTCCACAATTCATTATTCAGAAAATAACAACAATGATAAATCTTAACAGTAACTCTTAACTCTTTGTCATTTTCTTCACAGGAATCGAAGAATATTTTCCAACAGTTACTTCAGAAAAATGAACACTACGCTGACCGATTTCATTCTTATAGTGAATCTAACATAATGAATTCTTAGGTGAGTGTGAGTTGCTATAGGTACAACTGAATTAGTTCATCGCTAACTACTGAAGGTGTAAGAACACCAAGATCGATCTGTGAAGAGAAGGGTGAGATATATACTTGGGCGGGGCGGTGTATGGTCCCTTGCAGATGTTACTACTTCAACTCCTGATGGAATGGGGACACCAAAGTCGATCCAGGTGCCAAATCCTTCTTGTCCAAAGGATACAATCTTGCAAGCAATACAATTGTTCACAAATTTCAGAACCAAATATCTGTTATTTAACTGTTATTTCTGGAAGTGCTCTACCTTCGTCGACTAATTAATGGACGGGCATGTTGTTAGCTCTACTAAAGTATAGCGTGAAAAGTCCGTGAGATCGTGACATGTTGGGCTCCCGTGGGAATGGATACGGTTCAAATTTTCCATTGAAAACTTATATCCTAATCCGATGGAAAGGACAAATAAATAAATAAATAAAGTATAGCGTGAAAAAACTTGTGGTCAACTTTGAAATTATTCGCAAATGAGTATGTTGATCAATGACTCTTTAGTATTTGGGATATTATAGTGTCTGCTGATAAATACGTCTTTTAAAACCTGAATAGTAACCAGGGGCTTATAGTAACGAAGCTTACGTATCAGAACGAACTTCAGAGCAAGGTAGCTTGAGCCAAGCACCAACGAGGGAATTGAAAAGAAAGAAACCAAATATTTCGAGACCTGAAACAACCACAAGCAACAGAAAGAAAATATAGAGTAGCAAACAACCGAAATAATCAAGTTGCATAAGAATATATACATAGATTTGATCATGAAATCCATCATTCCTACTGTCAAGGTATACTTTATATAAATAGCATAGTTTGCAGTATCTTCCGATACTGGTCCAATACGATCGATATCGATACCATTTGGAATATTCCGGTCCGATATCAACCATACCCGATATTGACCGATATCAACACTGGGGTCATCTTTCGATAAATTTGGCAAGAAAAATTGAACGAAAAAGACAAATCATCAAGGATGTAAAAGCATGTAAAAAAAACGTATCTATCACATGTAAACCAATCGACAAGGGTGACTACTATTTCTTCAATTTCAAAACTACTAAGAAACAACACTAGAAATATTAAAATTGGCATATGAAATAAATTTTCAAAAATATTAATAATTATTTACTTTCCGATACCAAAAATATATAATATTTCAATCTGAAACCGCCGATAGTATCGATACCACCGGTCCGATACTCATAGAAATGGTCTGATACCGATTTGGATTTCGATACTACAAAGCTTGATACATAGTGCCCATTACAAACAAGAAATGTCTACCTACAGATAAATTAGCCAAGATTGCCATAAAGGACTAATTAAATCTCAATAACATCTATACTTTGATTAATTATTATTGGGATTAAATTGTACCATTAAATTGTATTTATGGTGATTGGCCATTGGACTTAGGCCCCAAGTTGATATATGGATGTATATATATGTAATATCATGATGAATGAAATGCCTAGAATATTATCTCATATCACTTCTTCAAATGGTATCAGAACCTGACGGCTATGGCACGTTTTCTTCTAGCAGCAGTGGTGGCGATATGCCGAGCGGCGATGGCAACATGACGAGCGGCGGCGGCGGCGGCATGACTTCTACGCCGACGGCATCGCGGATCGATCTTACATCCCCGTATTACCTTGGTTCTAATGACAATCCGGGTAATACAATTACGAAAGTGGTGTTTCGTGGGATAAATTATGAGGAATGGTCGAGATCTATTCAGCTTTCTCTATGGACTCGACATAAATTTGGGTTTGTTGATGGGTCTATCAATAAACCTTCGGAGAATGATCAATTGGAGGATTGGTATTGCGTCCAATCGATACTTGTGTAGTAGATTTTGCATACTATCGACGCTTCGGTGAAGAAGACAATACCCTACTTTGAGGAGGCAAAATCACTGTGGGATTGGCTCAAAGTCCGATTTAGCGGACATGCGGCTGGTGGTGGACGTGGACGGGGTGCAAAAGTGCGTGCGGTGGTGGCAGGATGTGGCTTTGTTGCTGCACAGTCGTGGATGGCAGATGATGGTGCAGGCGACGGCGGTGTACCGGGATTGACTCCGGACCAATGGCAACAACTTATTTCTATGCTTGGTAATTCTTCGGCCAAATCTCTGAAGGATCGTATGGTGGGTAAGTCCATTGCACCTTGGATTATTGATACAGATGCTTCGAATCATGTTACGGAGAATTTGAATTTATTGTCGGGGGTGATGGCAATGAAGGAGTATCCGGTTGGACTCCCGGACGAACGGACTGCGGTTGCCTCGTGTTGCTCTTACACCAGGCATGGTTCTCACGAATATTCTATTCGTACCTCAATTACATTGCAATTTAATTTTTGTGGCACATCTTATTGATGATATAAATTGTGTTGTACAATTCACTAAAAATTTGTGCGTAATACAGGACCCCAGTTTGAGGACCATGATTGGCGTCGGTGAACGGCGGGACGGACTCTACTACTTTCGTATTGTACCGAATACTCAGACCTTGGCAGTGACTGGGACTACTTCTCTGGACACTTGACATCAACGACTTGGGCATCCTTCTGATAAAGTAGTAAAGTCACTTCCTGTTGTCAGTAGCTCTAGTAGTTCAGTGAATAAGGCATATGAAGTTTTTCATCAGGCAAAGCAAACTCGAGGTATCTTTCTTGTCAGTGACTCTCGGACTGTTACAATTTTTGATTTGATACATTATTATCTTTGGGGGCTGTATCCTACGCCTTCTTCGTGTGGAGCTCAATATTTTTTGACGATTATAGATGATTTTTCTCGTGTTGTTTGGATATTTTTGTTGATTGATAAGACTGAAGTATACAAGATGTTCTCATCATTTTTTTCTATGATTGAGCGACAATTTAATTCCAAAGTTCGCATTGTGCAAAGTGATAATGGTACTGAGTTTAATTGCATGTGCGACTACTTTGCACATAATGGTATTTTGTTTTAGATATCTTGTGTAGGTACACCTCAGTAGAATGGGAGGGTCGAACGAAAACATAGACATATTTTGAATGTGGCACGTGCTTTACGTTTTCAGGAAAATTTTCCAATTTTTTTGGGGGTGAGTGTATTTTGGCGGCTGGTTATTTGATCAATCGAACTCCTTCGAGGCTTCTTGGTTTTAAAATGCCCTATGAAATATTATTTGGTTCTCCTCCTTCTTATGATGAATTACGTGTTTTTGGTTGTCTTTGTTTTGCCCTCACCCAAAAAGCTAGGATGGATAAATTTGCTCCTCGCAGTCGAAAGTGTATTTTTGTGGGATACCCCATGGCAAGAAGGGTTGAAAATTGTATGATCTAGCTATTGATAATTTTTTTGTCTCTCAAGATGTTAAATTTTATGATAATGAGTTTTCCTAATCTATTGAAGGTGATCGTGGTGATATGGCTCCTCCTGACCTGGCGTTCCTTGTCTTGGGCGATGATGCTTTGGGGTTTGATCCACCTCATATGGATGGGATGGCCGTCGTGGAGGCTGAGACCGATGTGGAGGACAACGCGGCTGAGGCCGAGGCCGCTATGGAAGATCCGGCAGCGGAGGCCGTCGTAGCGGAGGCAGTCGTGGCAGCTGCGACAACAGAGGATGAGGCGGCGGTGGTGGTGTCGAATGGTGAGGGTGCACTGGGACGTGGCATGCGTACCAAGATTTCGTCTGTGAAGCTCCGTGACTTTGTTACAAATATAATATGAAAGTTGTCTCATAGTCCTCCCTCCCAACGTTCCATCACGTCCAATCACTTCTCAGGTACTCCTTATCCTATAGCACATTTTTGAATTGTGACTGATTTGCTCTGGGACAAAAAAAATTTCTTCCATCTGTAACTGCAGGTACAGAACCGACCTCCTTTAAAGATGCGGTTAAAGATGCAGGGTGGCAAGAAGCTATATAGAAGGAGATACGGGCATTGGAGGATAGTGGTACATGGACCATAGAGATGCTTCCGGCTGAAAAATGTGCTCTGGGGAGCCGATGGGTGTACAAGATAAAGTATAACTCTGATGGGAGTGTTGAGCGACTTAAAGCCCGTTTGGTGGTTTTTGGAAATTATCAGGTTGAAGGGATTGATTACACTGATACTTTTGCTCCAGTTTCAAAAATAATTATTATTCGTACCTTTCTAGATGTAGCCGTAGCAAAGAATTGAAAACTACATCAGATGGATGTTCACAATGCCTTCCTACATGGAGATCTTACCGAAGAAGTGTATATGAAGCTACCACCTGGTTTCCAAACCAAACACCCTAGCCAGGTATGTCGGCTACGAAAATCTCTTTATGGGCTTAAATAGGCGTCTCGTTGTTGATTTGCGAATTTGGTATCTTCTTTGCGGGAGTACGAATTTTTCCAATCGTACTATGACTAATCGCTTTTTACTCTTCATAAGGACGATGTTCAGATAAATATTCTTGTGTATGTCAACGATTTGATTCTCTCTGGCAATAATTCTACTGCTCTTACCGCCTTTAAGAATTATTTGACTACATGCTTTCACATGAAGGACGTTGAGGCGTTGAAGTTTATTCTTGGTGTTGAGGTAGCTCGAAGTACGGAAGGTTATTTCTGTGTCAACAAAAATATACACTTGACATTATCTCTGAAACATGATTGTTGGGGGCGAAACCCGCAATTTTTTCCATGAAACAACATCACAACTGGCACGCTCTACAAGTCCACTTTTGTGTGATGGGGAAGTATATCGACGACATTTGTGACCTGCATGCTCCAACTTGAAGGGAGATATTGGGATTAGATTGTATCATTAAATTGTATTTATGGTGATTGGTTATTGGACTTAGGTCCCAAGTTTATATATATATATATATATATATATATATATATATATATATATATATATATATATAATATCAGAATGAATGAATGAATGAAATATCTAGAATATTATCTCTTATTAATTTTTCACAATTATACTGTTGGAAAAAAACAAGACATTTCCCGTCTTTGTGATGAGATGAGAATATAAAATAGAAATGGAAGAGAAGCAAAAAATAAGAGAGATACACACACAAGATTTACCGAGGTTCGGCTCAATTTGAGCCTACGTCCTCACCCGCTCCTTCTTCGCCTTTTTCACTATAATCAAATGAAAGATTACAAAGAGCTCTTCTCTCAAGTTGGTACAACTTCACTTGAGGATCACTATCTCTCAAACTCACTTGAAAAGAATTACAAGTGTGAGGATTACAAGTTGTGTGTTCTAACCTTCACCATCTCCCCTCTATTTATGAGGAGGATAAGCCTCTTGGGTACACCACTCTATGTATGGAGAAGTCCAAAGGGCAGCCCTTTCATCTCCCAAGATTAGTCCTTCCATCTTCCAATGCATGGAGAAAGGCAATACATCATTATTGCATGCAAGATGAATACATGCAGAATATGAACAGATAGCCTACTTTCGAGAGCCATAACTTCTTCAATACACCTCAGAATGATCTGGTTCAAAGCTGGAAAGAAAGAGAAAACTTTTTCCAACAACTTTCGCGTTGAAGACCGAGCCTAATTATGCCTGCAACAGCTCCGAAAACGGCTCCCAAAACTGTATCTAGTCATAGAAACTGCACCCAGAAAAATGGCTAAGTACTTGGCCGAACCCAACCATGGGTGACCGATTTTTATGGATCAAATCCATATTGGTTCATCATGGGGATGGACCCCGTTCCCATCAATCTCCCCCTCCATCCACATGAGGAGAGAGGTTTTCAAACAGTAGTCATACATGCCTTCCTTCGGCAGAAGTCATGCTTCTCTTTTGGTAGAGGCTTCGTCATCATGTCCGACGGATTTTGGCTTGTATCAACCTTCTTAATGTGCATCAGTTGATTCTCCAAAGCATCTCGGATCCAGTGATGGCGTACGTCGATGTGCTTTGTCCTTGAGTGATATGTAGCGTTTCTACTCAAGTCGATGGCGCTCTGACTGTCACAGTAAAGAGTGTACTTCTCTTGCTTGAGCGATAACTCCTTTAGGAAGTTCTTCATCCACAAGAGCTCCTTGCTAGCTTCTGTGGCAGCGATATATTCAGCTTCTGTGGTGGATAGAGCGATACACTTTTGCAGCTTTGATTGCCATGATACGGCTCCCCCTGCAAAGATAAATAAGTATCCAGATGTGGACTTTCTTTTGTCCAAGTCACCTGCCATATCAGAATCAGTGAAACCCTCCAAGATAGGTCTGCCATCTCCAAAACATAAAGAATATTTAGAAGTTTCTCTAAGATATCTTAGGATCCATTTTACTGCTTCCCAATGTTCTTTACCCGGATTGGCAAAAAAATGGCTTACCACACCAACTGCATGTGCTATGTCGGGTCTTGTACAAACCATGGAGTACATCAAGCTTCCGACGGCTGAGGCAAATGGAATGCTCCTCATCTCCTCCTTCTCCTTCTCTCTTGAAGGACTTTGTTGTGAGCTTAGCTTAAAATGAGCTGCTAGCGGTGTGCTGACCGGCTTGGAGTTCAACATATTAAACTTCTCCAGAACACGTTCAATGTATCTTTCTTGCGATAGCCACAACTTTTTCGCATTTCTGTCCCGAGAGATTTTCATTCCCAATATATGTTGTGCCGCTCCTAAGTCCTTCATGTCAAAGGACTTGCTCAGCTCTTTCTTCAACCTGTCAATTTTAGACATATCTTTTCCAACAACAAGCATATCGTCAACATATAGAGAGAGAATAATGAAATCATCATCAGAGAACTTTTGGATATAAACACAATGATCTGCAGATGTTCTTTTATACCCATGGTCAAGCATAAAAGAATCAAACCTTTTATACCACTGTCGCGGTGCCTGCTTGAGCCCGTACAAGCTTTTCTTTAATTTGCAAACCAACTGTTCTTTGCCTTTTACCTTGAAACCCTCTGGCTGCTCCATATAGATTTCCTCTGCCAAATCACCATGGAGGAATGCAGTCTTCACATCTAACTGCTCAACTTCAAGATCTTGAGAAGCGACAAGACCAAGAATAACCCGAATAGAAGACATCTTTACAACAGAAGAAAATATTTCTTCATAATCAATACCTTGCTTCTGACTGAAACCTTTCACCACGAGGCGAGCTTTGTACTTGACTTGGTCATTTCCTTCATTCTTGATTTTGAACACCCATTTGTTCTTCAAGGCTTTTCTGTTCTTCGGTAGCTCCACCAAGTCATAAGTGTGGTTCTTATGCAAGGAATCCATCTCCTCTTGCATGGCTTTCTTCCACTTGGTATGATCTTCATGTACTTGTGCTTCATGAAAACTTTCTGGTTCACCTGTATCTGTCACCATAGTATATTCTGAAGTAGGATATCTGGTTGAGGGTTGTCGATCTCTATCCGACCGTCTCAACTGAGGTGCTTGTAGCTGATCCATATGAGGTGGCTCTGCATGTTCATGCTCCCCCTGATCAAAACCTGGGGAACCTGTAATTTCTTCTTATTCCTGCACATCTTGAAAATCATTATTTTCTAACATAGGAGAAGGTAAAACAACCGGTGTGGAGATTGGATCTGGGACGATGTGAGTGTTTTGTGGCTCCTCTTCTTTTTCAAAATCAGTAAGTGTTTTATCTTCACAAAATACAACATCCCTGCTCCTTACAATTTTCTTGTTTTTAGGATCCCATAACCTATATCCAAATTCATCATTTCCATATCCCAAGAAGATGCATGGAATGGATTTGTCATCAAGTTTTGTTCTTTTCTCCTTAGGTACATGCACAAAAGCTTTGCACCCGAACACACGCAAGTGGGAATAGGAAATATCCTTTCCACTCCAAACCCTTTCAGGAATATCTCCATCCAAAGGAACTGAGGGGGACAAATTTATCAAGTAGCAGGCTGTTCGTACTGCTTCTCCCCAAAATATTTTTGGTAATTTAGCTAAGGATAACATACTCCTTATTCTTTCCACAATTGTGCGGTTCATTCTTTCTGCAACCCCATTGTGTTGTGGTGTGTGTGGGACAGACTTTTGGTGTCTAATGCCATATTTAGAGCAATAGTCTTCAAACATCCTTGAAGTATACTCACCACCATTATCCGTGTGAATACACTTCAAGAGCTTTCCGGTTTCTCTTTCAACTTTGGTATGAAAATCTTTGAAAACTTCAAAGACTTGATCTTTGGCTTTTAGGACATACACCCATACTTTTCTAGATGCATCATCAATGAAGGTCACAAAGTAGGAGGCACCACTAAAGGTTTTTACATTTATGGGTCCGCATACGTCCGAGTAGACTAAGTCCAATATGCCGATTTTCTTTTTGTTATAGTTTTTAACAAAAGCTACCCGATGTTGTTTTCCAATTAAGCAATGATCACAGTGGGATAATGATATACCTTGCATGGATGGAAGTAGTTGCCGCCTTGCGAGAGTTTGTAGTCCTTTCTCGCTCATGTGGCCAAGCCGCTTGTGCCACAAATCCATAGAGGTACCTTCCACTGTTCCAAGTCCATCATTCTCCAAGTGGAACTGAGTTTTGTAGAGAGTGCAACACTTCTTTCCTCTCGCAAGTACAAGTGAACCTTTGGTAAGCTTCCAACATCCTTTATCAAAGTTGCTTGTGTATCCTTCTTCATCAAGCTTGCCGGTGGAGAGAAGATTAAGACGAAGATCGGGCATAAATCTAACATCTTTTAGAACCATCTTTGTTCCAATGTTAGTGGTAACACAAATATTTCCAATGCCAAGAATTTGAGAAGAGTTTTTGTTACCCATTTTTACCGTCCCAAGGTTACCTTCACGAAGCGAAGTGAAGTAGTCCTTCCGGGGAGTAGCATGGTAGGAGGCACCAGAATCAATCACCCATTCCGAGTCTTGGCAAGTGAGATTTGTACAGTCTTCTTCACATGCCGAGAAAAGCACAATTTCATTGTCAATGGCAACGGCTGCACTTTCAGTCTTTTCTTGCTTCTCATTGGTCCTTCCTTCCTTTTGTTCTCGCTTGAGCTTGCGGCATTCCCGTTTTATGTGTCCACTCTTCCGGCAGTGATAGCAACTGATGTCCTTTCTAGCCTTTGATTTCCCTCTTGACTTGTCACGGTTCTGAGGATATCGGCTTTTGCTCCTCCCCCTATTCTCGGTAACAAGAGCATGAGAATAGGAGGATCCGGATGACTTTCTTCGAATTTCTTCATTCAAGAGGCTGCTTGTAACTTGGTTCATGGATACAACTCTGTCAGGTGCTGAGTTGCTAAGAGACACCACCAGAGTCTCCCAACTGTCTGGCAACGAGCTAAGCAAGAGAAGGGCTTGAAGCTCGTCGTCCAACACCATCTTCATGGCTACAAGTTGATTCACAATACTTTGAATTTTATTTAGATGTTCAGATATAGAGTCACCTTCTTTGAACTTGAGATTGACAAGCTTCCGAATCAAGAAAGCTTTGTTGCCGGCGGTCTTCCTCTCGTAGAGATCTTCAAGTTTCTTCCACAAGCTATTCGCCGAAGTCTCATTTGACACATGGTGGAATACGGTGTCATCCACCCATTGTCGAATGGTGCCAATGGTCTTCCGGTCGAGCTTCTTCCAATCTTCTGCCGTCATAGACTCCGGCTTGGAAGATACTCCTTCAACCGGTGCATAGAGGTCCTTGCAATAGAGAAGGTCCATTATCTTCGCCTTCCATATCATCCAATTGCGGCCATTCAAGCTAATCATACGAACGCCGCCAATGGGAGTCTCCATCTTAACACAAAAAGATTAGCAACTTTGCTCTGATACCACTGTTGGGAAAAAATAAGACATTTCCCGTCTTTGTGATGAGATGAGAATATAAAATAGAAATGGAAGAGAAGCAAAAAATAAGAGAGATACACACACAAGATTTACCGAGGTTCGGCTCAATTTGAGCCTACGTCCTCACCCGCTCCTTCTTCGCCTTTTTCACTATAATCAAATGAAAGATTACAAAGAGCTCTTCTCTCAAGTTGGTACAACTTCACTTGAGGATCACTATCTCTCAAACTCACTTGAAAAGAATTACAAGTGTGAGGATTACAAGTTGTGTGTTCTAACCTTCACCATCTCCCCTCTATTTATGAGGAGGATAAGCCTCTTGGGTACACCACTCTATGTATGGAGAAGTCCAAAGGGCAGCCCTTTCATCTCCCAAGATTAGTCCTTCCATCTTCCAATGCATGGAGAAAGGCAATACATCATTATTGCATGCAAGATGAATACATGCAGAATATGAACAGATAGCCTACTTTCGAGAGCCATAACTTCTTCAATACACCTCAGAATGATCTGGTTCAAAGCTGGAAAGAAAGAGAAAACTTTTTCCAACAACTTTCGCGTTGAAGACCGAGCCTAATTATGCCTGCAACAGCTCCGAAAACGGCTCCCAAAACTGTATCTAGTCACAGAAACTGCACCCAGAAAAATGGCTAAGTACTTGGCCGAACCCAACCATGGGTGACCGATTTTCATGGATCAAATCCATATTGGTTCATCATGGGGATGGACCCCGTTCCCATCAATATACACTATAAGAAAAAGGTACGATTGATGGGAATTGGAAAGCTATACTGCAAAGGAGTCGCAAAAAAGGAAGCAACATATCCAACCCGATCCAATTGATAGGTCAACCTGCGATCAAAGTGATATATTGGATGACAGATCCGAAGACCGGCTACTATAACTCCCGAGAACTGGTTTGATGAGGTCGATCCTGCGGAACTCCGAGCCAAGCTCCTCTATCCAAGGAAATAATGTTAAAAAAATTGACAAATATTTGCATCCGGTCTCCTCCTAATTAATAGTCATTGTATTATATAAGGATGACAATATGGATTAATAACTCTCTCTTTTCTGGACCTAAGTTAAATAAATCATCTTTTACCTAAAGTTCATCACTTTGCTTATATTTTCAGGGTTTCTGAAAGTCACATTAATATTTACAATATTAACTCTCTCTATTTTTTTTAAAAAAATTTGTCATTTTTTCGAGCCGAGCCGTGACTATATAAGCCATCCAGCCTCCGACGGAAAGGGAGGGTTGAATACGATCCTAGGACCTACCCGTGGGTGTCCTTCCGCACTACCACTAGACTAGTGCCTTAGGGACCAAATTTTTTATTTTATTTTAACTTTACAATATTAACTTATTTCTACTCGTCTCGAAATGTCAAGTGTTACACGTCTTTGACCACGTCCATGCTTCAATCTAGACAGCAAGATTGTACTCCAAAATTGGCAAATGGCAAAGTTGTTAGTTTTGTTTACAGTTTCAAACCTTGCAGATCCTACCAAGAACCTTGAGCCCCATATTTACCAAAAGAATTTGTAACTGATTCTTGACCCACCCATATATAAACCCCCTCTAAGCATTCCATTCCATTACATTACATTCATTTCCATCACTGAAACAAATTCAAATCCCCTTAAATTATTCCATTCCGTCACTGAAACATGGCGATCACCACGAAAATGCTAGCCCTTCTCCTCGTTGTTGCACTTCTGCTCAGCTCTTCTCCTGCCGCGGAAGCAGCGAGGAGGCACGGACACCAGGCAACAGGTCGTGTCGCCTTCGGGGCAACAGGTCGTGTCGACTTCGGACACCAGGCAATAGGTCATGTCGACTTCGGCACAGGTAGTCGAGCTCGACACCCGGGTGCGAATTTGAATGACGTTCAAGTATTCAAGTTCAGATCTGGATTCCATTACTAGTACTTGAACCACAAAAGAAGCGTGCGGCACTCATTCACTGAGCGCCGCGCACGCATTGGTCGACTTGTTTGATTGTAGACAATATAATGTAAATTGGATCATTATGTGAAGGAAAAAATTATCATTGTACTACACATGCATTCTAATGTACTGTATTTGTTCTTGATTATTGGATTGGGTCACTGTGTAAAGGGAAAATTGAAGATATTCTTGTTTCGTTTCTCAACACCAACACCACCTGGTGGCCGAGGTTTAAAACCTCAATTTGTGCTCAGTTTGAATATTACTTCCAACTACTGTAATTTCTTACTATCATTTATTAATTTCTGATCCACATTAGATACAAACTCATGACATTAGTATAAGCAACAACTATATAAGCACATTCACTTGTTTATATTCTAGTCAAAAAGATCTAGGTTTGCTTAACACTTCTCTGGAAAATTCAGAAGCTTTTCTTCTCGAGCACCTTTAAAGATGGTTGAAATTATGGTGTATGTTCATTAGATTTTCTTATTCTAGCAAATTCACTTGGTTGACCGTTTAGATTAGTTGTAATATTTAGTCATTCTTCATTCTTAAGCAGGTTATAACTTTTGAATAACACACATTCCTCTCTCGTTTGAAGGAGTTAATCTAGATTTAAGAAGGGGAAAAAAAAGTAACTGTAATGTTAAACGCATTCCCATTAATAGCGTTTTTTATGGTATTGTATGTACGTATTCTGTATCTTAAGATACTAACATAGCATTTAGTTGCAAATTAAAAAAAAAATTTAATTTTTTTTATATTTGTTATACTGTCTACTACGTACAAATTTATTGGCTGAAATTTTAAATTAGAAAAAATTCATAGAAACATACTATTACATATTTTAATTTTATTCTTTTAAAATATATACTAAATTAGAATAATTATCTGTACATATAACAAACACATTAATTCCTTCTAATTAACTTACAAATTAGAAGCATACATTGGAATATAAAAAATGCTAAAAAAATTCAAACACTTAGTATTTTTTTAAGAAAATATACTTCATATAAAAAGAGTTGCTTAGTAGTTTTATAAATGATATTGTAGTTAAACGTTTTCAAAGTATGAAAACACGTAGAGAACAATTGTGAGATATAATACTTTATTATATAAAAATAATACTATTTAATATTATATTATATTATTATACTTTAAAAAAAAAATTAAGAGGTTGTCTCCGAACCGCTTTAAGTTGTGTCTCCAGTGAATTATAACCTTGGATTTTATGGGAGCAAATCTGATGGCCATGTGTTTAATTAATTACTTCACCATCCACATTCTTTGTATCATATATATAATGGCGCATCTCAGTGTATAATTAGGGGACCAAGAGTACCACAATCTTTGGCAGTGTGCAGCTGCATGTTCAAGTTGAAATGCATCCCATATATGGCTGCATATGCTGCACAAACAGAATAAAGTACCATGATAATGCATGCATTAGGTTTTACTCATATATTGGGGAAGGGGAAGATGAATGACAGCACCTCTGTACAACTGAGAACACGCAGTGACTGCATAACATGAAAATGGACCATTCCAATAAATCTCATATGGTATATACCCGGAAAAAGTTAAAATAAAAATAACTCTAAATTTCAACTTGATACCCTAAATATTTTTAATTATCAATTTAATACCATCAACTATTCAATATTTTTAACTTTATATCTTAAAAGCAAAAAACATCAAAAATACTCATACCTCTCTCCTCCCCCCCCCCCCCCCCCCCCCCCCTCCTCTCTCTCTCTCTCTCTCTCTCTTCATCGATACCCTATCCTCTCTCTCCGGCGATGCCTTCCCTCCCCCATTTTCTCTCTCCGAGGATGGCGGCGCCGTGGACAGCAGCGGTGTGGACAGTGGCAGCACGCGTGCGACGGAGAGAGAATGGGGGTGTGACGGAAGGAGGTAGCTGGCGGGGGCGGCGGGGGGAGGGGGTTGCGGCGGAGGAAGGGGGAACATGGGGGGGAGGGGGCGGAGTCCAGAGGGCCGCGGAAGAGGGGGGGCGCGGGGGAGGGGGCAGGTGGGTGGGGAAGAGAGAGGAAAGGGTATTTTGGAAAATTTTAATTTTGTTCAGGATATCAAGTTGATAATAAAAATAGTTTAGGGTATCAAGTTGAAAAATATGGACAGTTGAGGGTATCAAGTTGCAAATAAGCCTAATAATAGTAACAATTTTTATTTTTTATTTTTTGACTTTCCGGCATAACGCACGGGATCCGACGTAACGTTCGGTACTTTTGTGCACGCTGTATTGTATGCCTTTGGGTCCACTACTCTCCAACTCTCACCATTTATAAATAAAAGAAATAATACGCTCTCGTAGCTCGATCCACTGGTCTTCTAATCTTGTATCAGCATTTCATCCAACATATATATCAAGGAGAGATAACATTACAGCTTACACTGTTACACAAAAGATAATTGTAAGTGTAAACTCAAGCAGTATATCTTACACAGAAGATACCTCAGTTATTGCTATAATGATAAAGTGATAACTTTTTTTTTTTTTTTTTTTAGAGATCTTATAAGTACCTACGTATCAAGGAGGTCTGGATAATAATTCATATAGATACTTATATAAGGAGTTCCATCATGCATTACTTACATTATAAATAGGGCTAATATGAAAATACCCATAATGCACAATTCTTTATTATAAAGCATTAATTAATAAGTGTTGATCAAAAGCAATATATAACACTAACATATAACACTAACGAATACTCGAATACCGACAACCATGAAGAGGCGAGTGAACACATATGAAGAAGTCAAAATTATTAAAGAAAGAATCAAGATATTCTAGCTAGTCATATTGTATCAATCGTTAATATGTTGTTGTATGAGCATAGGTAAAGAATGTAGCTCATGTATGTAAAGACAATTAACTTTCCATACTTAGCTTAACCTTAGCCTTGAGTAACTTAATAGTTAAAGCTATAAAAACATATAAGTTTTGCATGCATTCTAGTTTACATAGTTCTCAAGTTAGGAGTGCGTACTTAATTTTTAAATATCAAATAACTTGTAGACTTGAACTCTTTTCAGCCCGAAACCCATTCACTATTTCAATCATATAAGTATGTCCGAAACCTCTTCACTATTTCATATGTGGAAGTGTATACATTATTTTTACTTGCAACTTAGTTACTTTTAAACTAGTCTTACATACCTAAAAGTCATATGTCTACAAGTTTACCAAAATATGTTTCTAACTTTATCAAAATCATTACACAAGACTGCATATATCTGCAGACTAGTCATTATAGTTCAGTTTTTAGTCTTTGAGTCATATCTTGAGCTAAAGATATTATTTTGACTTGCAAAATAGTTCTTTGAAAACTAAACTTCAAGACCTTTCTATACACTTTGGGCTAATTTAAACTGGGACTTGTTCAAAAAATTTGCATCTCATAAGACAATTTTATGTTAGAAAATGATATAGTGAAGGCATGTCGAAGACATGCGAAAGACATATCGTCGATATGCCATCGGTATACTTAAAATTGTAATTTTCTTCCAGCAAGTGTTTGATTTGGCATGTGAGGACTAAACGACACATACCTTCGGCATGCTTGCTGAATGTAATCATATCATCGGTAGGTGATTCTGCATAGTAACGGTCGAATCTCTCCCCCTTGAATTGATGTGCTATAAATACAATTGAATTGATGCCCTCATTACTAACTTATTTATTGGAGCCTAAATTGCAAACTTCATAATCCAAACCTTTCCACTATCAAAAGCGGTTCAACTGCCATTGCATACTTCTGATAAAGTAAAATTGAATCGTAATTTGGATCTTCAAATTGCTGTAGAAGATCGTCATTCTCTATTGAAAGAGGTTAAAATTCGCAAGCCTTCAATAAAAACTTGTGTTGAAGTCTACGAGCTCTTCGAATCAAAACTTGTGCGCATGAAGTTGACGAGCTCTCCACTGTCAAGAGCTATTCATATTTATTAATTTCTAAATTTTGTATATTGTATTCTTAATCCTAAAATTTTAATTTTTGAATTTTTTTTTACATTATATGATAAACCAAATATTTGAATACAATTGATATTACATTACATGGTTTCATTACCTGTTTCAACCAAATATGGTAATGTAATTATAATTCTATTACATTACAAATTTAATTATATTACAAAATTTTATTATGGTTATAATTACATTATAATGAACCAAACGTATCATAATCTTTGCAGACGACGAGTCTATTGTATGGTGATAAAATCTGAATGTATGCCCGCAATGGCACCAAAGATGCAGGTGACAACAGCGACAAAGGCATAATATATTGGACCTAACTGGTTTGAGGAAGTCGATCTTGCGGAACTTCGAGCCAAGCTCCTCCTTCCAAGGAGGAGGAGGTGTGTGTCTGTGTGTGTGTGTGGGGGGGGGTGGGGGGGGGGGGGGGGGGGGGGGGGGGAGGATTCATCACTTTAATTGCTTATAATTTCAGGGTTTCTGGAAGTCACAGTAATATTTACAATATTAACTTATTTATAGTCGTCTCGAAATGTCAAGGGCGACGTGTCTTTTACCACGTCCATGCTGCAATCTAGACCGCAAGGTTGCATCCCAAAATTGGCAAAGATGTTAGTCTTGTTTACTGTTTCAAACCTTGCAAAATCTACCAAGAACCTTGAGTCCTACATTACCAAAAGAATTTGTAACTGATTCTTGACCCACCCATATTTAACCCCCTCTAAGCATTCCATTCCATTCCATTCCATCACTGAAACAAATTCAACCCTCTTAAATCTATTCCATTCCATCATCACTGAAACATGGCGATCACGAAAATGCTAGCCCTTCTCCTCGTTGCTGCACTTCTGCTCAGCACTTCTCCTGCTGCGGAGGCAGCGAGGAGGCACGGACACCTGGCAAGAGGTCGTGTCGTCTTGGGACACCAGGCAATAGGCCGTGTCGGCTTCGATGCAGGTAGGCGAGCTCGACACCCGGGTGCTGACTTGAATGACGTTCAAGTATTCAGGTTCAGATCGGATCCATTTCTAGTACCCGAACCACAAAACAAGCGTGTGGCACTGATTCATTGAGCCCCCGTCCCGTTGGTCGGACTTGTTTCATTGTACACAATCTAATGTATTTGGTCTTAATTATCGAATTGGATCATCATGTGGAGGGAAAATTGTCATTGTACTACGCATTCTAACGTACTGTATTTGTTCTTAATTATTGGATCGGATCGGATCATTGTGAGGGAAAATTGAAG